>OZ010713.1:14281892-14563457 GCA_963932345.1 Ophion ventricosus
GTTCGTATAACCTATTCGCGTATCAAGCCGGAGGACTATTTTAGAAATTGCTTCGTGGCTAACCAGCCGGAAGGATTATGATTTCAGTTTAAAGAAGGATTTTTGCTGCAACTGCTCCCACTCGTTGTATTACTATTCTCTCCACTATATAATTTCGTTCTGGGTGTATCTATGTCGACCGAGCCGCAAATTAATGGCGTGTATAGTACACAAAATACACGGATAAGTGTAAATTGCTACTGGGACATCGTATTCTCATGCCCCGCGAAATCTCGAACGTAATCATAATAATTAGGTACGCTCGTTGTGTTACACATGTCGCCTGCAGTCATACGCTGTATATTCGTTCTTCGGCTCTCTCAGCGCGAGAACCTTGTTTTTTTTTTCCACATTTTACAAAACCAAAGGAAAACCATATGTCGATAAAGTTTGCATCGTTGGAATGCAACGAACATATCAGCTTTTCGTTTACTTCTATTTTTATGACGTTGAAGTTTCCACCGTTGAAATGCAACGATATTTAATTCTTTTGAATTGCTGAACTTTTTTTACCACGGATTCAGATTTTGAAAATCACTCAAACGTTTCTACATATTTTTATTAGAGATTTACGAGCTCAGTTTGCAAAAAAAAAGCCTTTTCTTAATTAGAAAAAAGATATGAAAAAGAAGAAAAAACATCGTTGCATTCTAACGATAAGAACTTCGACATCTATTTTTTCGACTGAATCATTTGAGCTTTTTTTCTGCGTTCTTTCAAGGATGTATGGGACTCTTACAGAAGCGCTACGTTGAAAATTATAAAAAAATTCACTCGGATATGATGAGTAAAGGAATAATGAAAAACGATACAGGAAGGTCTGAATTTTTTTGTGTGGGTAATTTATATATGAAAGAAACTTTTTGGTAAAGTTCACATTCATTCAATACGTAATTGTAGTGCAATTAATTGTAACGTTCTGAAATTCGGCTTATTTTCTCCTTTGACTCTCCAATACATTCTGAGCACACTATGGCAACGCTGTATAAACAGTTGACCGACTCGAAAATTGCAGCACTCCTGAGATACGGCATATTGACTTTCCTAACTGCCCTAACAATGATAAAATTTTAAAAAATCACCACACACGCAGGTCGAACAATCATTAAGGAGAAACACTTGCACAAATGATATTGAAGCTTGGATCATTGGAACCTAACGAAAACTTCATAGCCAAAATTCTTTCGGCAAATTTAGGTTACGAAAATCACTCAAACGGATTGTTATTGAAGATCTTCAGCCTAAATTCGCAAGAAAATTTGATGATATTAAAGTTTCCATCGTTGAAACACAAACTTTTACATTTTTAGGATCCTCATCGGAAATGCACAGCCCAAACTTGCAGGATACGATTTGTGACGATGAAAAAAATTAAGAAATAAAAAATAAAAAGAATTTTCGTTGCATTCCAATGACTCAAACTTCAAGGTTGGCAAAATATGTTGGATGCTAATCAAAGTGTAAACAAAAAAAAAACAAAATACAAAAGAACTTTTCGTTCCAACCACGCAACCTTCAACATCGTCACTTTTACTTGGATTTTTAAGGCTTTGTCTACGTGTCCTACTACGTCTGACTGGTTTGACTTTACATCTACGGCATATACATTCGGGCACTTCAAATTTAGGTAACTTTGATCTGGGATCATACTCCTATGAAATGAGCACACGCAATATCAATTTACAATGAAACAATTTAAACGAAACTATAAATAAGTATTCTTCCAAAATTTATTCATGGCGTTTCAACGGTGCAAACTGCAGCCTCGCATCTAATTAAAAACAAAACAAAAACACGATTAACCTCTATTACCCTGAGAGCTTTTCAAACCAAGCGTGTTTGTCCATTCTTCTGGTTCCATAAGAAAAATCCATGGATTCTCGTTGCCCAATCGAAGAAAAATAACTCACTCGTATGCGGTCGTGGATAAACGTACACTTCGTTTTCCAATATAACGACGTCATTAATCAAAAGCTTCCCAGCACTTTTCGAGTGCACATACATATCTATACACCCACTCGCAAGCACACGTTCACTAAATTCAGGGGATTTCGGTGGACGACAAAAAAAAATTGGACGCGTTCTAGGTGGAAAGGGAATTCTCCTTTGTGCGCGAATCCTGTGGGCTGTCTCCGTTCTATACTATACGCATGTACGCAGCTACGGTCGTATACGTATATACGTGCAAGCCTTCCGTACGTCTGATGCGAAATTCATCCAAATTATCTTTCGCAGCGAAAACGCGGGCGGATTGTGCTCTAACGGGGAGAAAAAGACCGCGAGGTATACATGTAGATGGGTAAAGCCGAGAGAGTATTGTGAGTGAGTCGTGGACACGAGCAGGAGTAGAAAAACGCCCTCGCGGGTTCAGCAAGCTCGCGGCTTCTCTCCTTTTCCACATACACACAACGAACACGTGTCTGTGTGTGTGTGTGAGTGTGCATTATATAGGATACAACTCAGGGTTGGTTCATTCGCTCTATCACGTTTTTCGCGGGAGAATGAGGCACAGGAGAACGATAGAAGTCTGTGAAAAAACAAAACGTGGGAAAGAGTCGAGCCAGTTAGTTCTCAACGATACGAAACCCTTCTATCTTTCTCTCTCATTTATAATAGGTGACTGCCCACTGCCCACATTTGCCAACCTGCGCGTGCTTTTCCGCTACACATATATATATACATATCATTTTTCTCTGTCGCTCTCACACTTATTTATATATCATTCGATCTCTCTCTTGTCTATGTAATGTTTTATATTTAGATAAGTGCGCTCGTGTGTGTGTGTGTGTGTATACATTTATTTAACGTTATATTGTGAATGTGTATGTGTGTCTATGAGCACCGAGTGAATGTCTTATCGTTTGATTCGCCTCGTTTACCAAGCTGCTTTCGGAGAAAGGCAGGAAATTGTACTTACAGCTTTTTTCTGCACCCCCCCCCCCCCAACCGGCCCCTCTCTCCTTCCCGGCCTCCCTGTCATTTTTCTCATAGATGATCAAGTTTTTTTTTCGGGAAAAACGAAGCATCAGGCTCTCTAGAATTCACCGGTGCAGAGCTTGACAATTTTCTTTTGCCCTAAATATTATTAATCGCTGATAAATTTCTGTTCGAAATTTTCAGCTATCGCGTGCTCATGTGTCACGTAATTAATCTTCTGCTTCGCCTTAAGGCAGGCAACCACTTCAGATGCTTTAAAAAATCAATTTTTTTTTAAATTTCATAAATCGTTAGCAAAACATCTTAAGAATACACCCTGAAAATTTCAAAACGATATTCCGATTCCTTCTAACAGTATGCATATAAATGATAATGACTCTCCGCTCGACTCCCAAGCGCGCTATGGCCATGTATATGCCATGCACAACAACGGCTTAACTCGAAGTATCGACGATGCCGAACCCCGACCACCCATCCACCAGTGTCACTTTCTACAGTAAACAGTTCAAATATTGTGTTGCAACTTTCGTTGCGCCCTCGACACGAAATTAATATTTGCCAATAGAAATTTTAACTGTTTTAAAAGTCACCGTTACTTCTTTTTGCCCAAGATTTTCAATAGTTGTGATTTCTGGCACAACGACTGTGCCAGATAAACATATGATTAAACGCAAATTTATCTATCGAGGGGTCGGCTCTTATGTGCCTACGAACGTGTCTCTAATCGTCGATCGGACGAAGAGAGGCCGGCAATATAGCATCTCTTCTTTCGATCTATATATATATATACACACTGACCTAAAAACGGCATTTGATAAACTTTCTATAAGGCGCGAACGAACACAAGTGCGTCCAAGTGTCACGTTCGAGGCCAAGTAAGAATAAGATAGAGAGAGGGAAAGTAGATACAATAGAACAGAGAGAGAGAAAAAAGAGAGAGGGAGGGGAGAGAGAGAGAGAGAGAGAGAGAGAGAGAGAGAGAGAGAGAGAGAGAGAGAGAGAGAGAGAGAGAGAGAGAGACAGAAAGTCATTCTCTTCAGATCGTAAGCAATGGATTGTTCGGAGTCGCGAGAACTGCAAATGTGCATATACACTGGCCCAATGTAAAGTGATGATTGCCCTCGCGACGGTCCAGCCAGCAGGATGCAATGTTTCAAGCAGTATACAAATTCTTTCATCACTACCCGAGTAGAATTGTTTTAGCCTGTCGCAGTTACGGGCTAGTAAGTCGCTCGCCCAATTGAGCTAATACGAACTGACTAATGACTGCCTAGCTATGACCTAGTAATATTCTAAATGTTTTGTTATCCTGCTCTTGTATATTCACTGCCGAATCAATTTTGACTATAGATGCCGCTGCGTTGCAATAAAAATTCCATCTAATAGCTAGGCCGTAGTGGACTAATCAACCATGGTTGACCAGTCCAGTACGAATGACAAATGGAGATTATGTGACTACACGTACAATTATCTAGCGAATCACTCATGGCTGGTTGGCTAACATGAATTTTGGATGGCGTTGCAAATGAACAAAATTCTCAAGTGGGTATCTCGCGATGCCCAGCCAACGCTAGCCAACTGCGGCTATGTTCTCTTTGATTAGTCTCTATCCAGTCGATCATGATTAGTTTATATAATGTTTATATCGTTATTAGTAGTTTATATAATGGATAGCATTCGTTGTAGTAACATCGTGCTCATTAATTCGTCACAAGCCAGAATAAATGTTTGGACAAATACAATTTGAGGTTATTTAATTTTATGTGAATATAGCTCTCGATGCAAAAAAAAATAGTAATCAATCCGATAATGTTATTTAAATGCAACATTAATAAATACGATGCAAAATTAATAAATTAACTAAGTAGAACTGGCTCAGTAGACAACGTCGTGGATTTATCAGCCAAAGGTACCGGGATCGAAACTACCTCACACGTAAGTGTTTTTGTGATTTAATTTCAAATAACCAATTAATATATTTATATTCTCTGCCAACCAAAGTTGGCAGATGAGGAAGAAAACTGTAAAGTTGCGCCATGATATAAATAATGTGAAAAAAATGTATTCCACATTATCTAGAGAAGAAATATTATACAGCGGCGAGATAATTTTTTTTTTATCTAGTCATTAGCTAATTTTCTGTACCCAGCCACTGGACAACGAAAGCATTACAAAGCTGAACAGTTACTAGCTAAAACGGCTAGCTACGGGCGATACGAAATACAATTTCAGTTCAGGGCTCGACAGTGATGAGTTTTATTTTCCACTCAGGTTATCATCTGACCGTGGCCACAGACGAATCACTAGTGTCCGAAAAACACGTCGAAAAAAGACTCACTGAGGCGGAAAGTTTGGACTGCGATTGGGACAACGTATTTTTTTTTTTTACGGGCGAATCTTCCTTTTGGGCACGTTCACCCATCAATCATACCTGGTCTACCCACACCAATAGACAACAAAGATCTGACACGTCAAACAATTATTCCGACAGATCGACTCTAATGAAGGTCTTTGTCACGAGATTTTGCCATGAAATTAGTGGAAAGTATGCCTCGGAGATGCCAGGATATTACTAATAGTGGCGGCGACTGGACCAATTATTGATAACAAAGCATCACGATTTATATCATGTAGTGTGTGTGTATTTTTTTTCAATGCCTTCTCCCAAATAATTTTTAAGTTTTGCCATACACGCTCTTGCCAAACAGACTGCGCGTGTTCACAAATATCACTAAATACCTGTGTTATTTATAACAGACAAAGACATATTTACCTTCTCCCTTAAATCTTACCACATGTTTGTTTTTCTTTACTACGAGAATGAAGTTGGCATCGTTGAAATGCAATAAAAGAAAATATATTCTATTACTCAAGTTCCTTTTTGCAGATTTTCGCTAAGAAGATCCCTCAATCATTTTTCAAGATGCTTTTTCAACGATCCACAATCGAAATCTGCTAAGAAGTATTTGGTATAATAATACTATAAATATTATTATTTATATATACATATAATAATCATAAAAATATATAACATAAATATAATATAAAAAAATATAAAAAAACGTTTTCGTTGCATTCCAATAAGGCAAATTCTAACGTCACCCCCCCCCCCCCCCCCCCCCCCCCCGCCCCCAGTGCAACAAGGTTGTTTGTGCGCGTTTGGTGCCTCTCTCAAATGAAACAACAATACGGATTGATGCGATTGAAGTTTTCATCATTGGAACGCAACGAAAATTAATTCTTATCAATTGATAAAATATCTTTTTGGCCGATTCAGGCTTTGAAAATCACTGGAATACTCTTCGTATTCTCGTATTCTCATTAGAGATTGACCACGACAATTAGCAGAAAAAAATTAAGGGTTTTGATGATAAAAAAAAAAGAAACAAAGAAATAAAAAATGCCAAAAAAAATTGTTGCACTCCAACGATGCAAATTATCAACGTCATACGGATTCAACCCCTCGACGCGGATTGGATCGGCCACGGCGGAAGTATGGCCCAAGGTACGAGATAATGCTACGCAAAAACAGAACTCAATTTGGAGAAAGTTCGTTAATATATATGTATATATTCTGACAGGGAAGCATCGAAAACTTGGCCGAAATTTGTCAACTCGAAGATCTGCGTCGCGATACCGCAACGTTTAAACGATGACGTTCTCGTTTGTGTGTCAAATTTTGTAATAAACCCAAACGCGAAAGTATACTTCCAAGTAAACGACAAAGAAGTTTTTGTTTGCTAGTACGTAGTACCTAAAAGCGAGGCGGCGGTACCCGAAGGAGGGGGGGGGGAGGGTGTACGATGATGTGCTAACTGACATTAATGCACCTACAACTTCTTGCGTTACTTCCACTTTCATTATTGCGGGACAGCGTGCGACAGAAACTCGAGCCCCGATCTTTCTCTCTTTCTCTCCCGTTCTTGATAATAATCTGCTTAATTATCCGAGACAGGAAACGAGCTAAGGCGGGTCGACAAAAGACTCGCTTTCGTCGAACAAAACTTCACACATACACATACACACAGCCATATCCGCAAAAAAAACGTGAATATGTGCCCACTCATACGTTCAAATATTTTGTTTTTTATTTCAATAAGAGAAACGTGTTTCTGACTAAGCGTTCCCCATATATCGCAGATGTTTTTTTCTGCATACTCGCCAGATATATATGTATGTATGTGTGTGTGTGTGTGTGTGTGTATGTGTGTATGTGCGTCGTTCCGATGGGCCGAATAAGGGTGAGCCGGGGAAGGGACTACTTTTGCCCAAAATCGACGGGCTGTATTCTCGAAAATACTGTACAGAGACACAACGATGGCGAACGAGACTATTGTACTGGGAGACGTGAATGGAGAACCCTCGAAGGTACACA
The DNA here is from genome assembly GCA_963932345.1 of Ophion ventricosus. NCBI lineage: Eukaryota > Metazoa > Arthropoda > Insecta > Hymenoptera > Ichneumonidae > Ophion > Ophion ventricosus. The sequence continues at coordinate 14,289,244 of OZ010713.1, forward strand.
TGGGAAAAGTATTCCGGTCACCCTCCGCAAGGTAAATGGAGGGAGAACATATATATATATAGAAATGACGTTGTATGAGTCGCAAACCACGATGAATACAGAATCGATTGAATCTGGAACACACTTAAATTCCATGAGATTGAAGTTTGCATCGTTGGAATGCAACGGAAATGATTCTTTTTTAATTGCTCAAATATCTTTCGGCATACCTTAGCGACGAAAATTCCTCAACAATTTGTTTACATTGTTTGTTTAGGTTTAATAATATAATAGTACAATCTCAATTTGCGAAAAAGATTGTGCAGAATGATAACGATGAGGAAATAAAAAAACAACAAAGAATTTTCGTTGCATTCTAACGATATAAACTTTCCTTCAAAAACTCTTTCGCGAATGTTTACTTTGCCACACGATAGAGATAAATTCGCAAACAAATCCCGTGCACACATATACTTTTACGGGGGCATGTGTGTAGGTGTGTGCCTATTATACATACATACAATTACACTGTGTACTTTTACTTTCATATCTTATCGACAAAAGTTTACGGGCTGGTCCATTCGAAGTGTGCAATTTTCTCCAAAGCCCAAATACCCGCAATAAGAGGACACATTTCCTTTTTTGTAAACTTTGCTGACGGCAATAAAATCAGAGTCGACCTTAATTGTTTGGAACTCCACAATTCATCCACAAAAAAAGAGTGTAAACTATGGCGTTGAACGGGGTTGAAGTTTCAACCGTTGGAGTGCAACGAAATTTCTTTTGAATTGATTATTTTCTCTGTTATCCAAAATCATGTTCATGATTCAAGTTGTAAATCACTAAATAAAAATCGTAAAAAATGTTTGCGAGATTTTCGTAGCTGAAATCTGCCACAGGAAATTTGGGATTTAAACAAAAATATCACTTTCGCCATACTCCAAAGATACAAACTTCAGCGTTATGTCGTTGAAGTTTGCATCGTTGGAGTGCAATGGTAATTCTTTTTTGTTTCTTTATTTTTATTAGCGTTCCATTTTTTTTTCGTCGATTACAATCGTAGATTTCCAATACGGATACGAAAATAACGTTCGGATGATTTTGGTAGCCTAAATAAGCCAAGAAAGTGTGAGGCATTGAAAAAAAAATTAAATTCCGTTGCATTCCAACCATGCAAACTTCAACGTCATGAAACGCCCCCAACCAAAGGAAAAAAAAAGTATTGAGTCTTTGGAAGCTTGGAATATTTCTCTAAAGAAAACAATTATCGAAAAAATATTTATGCGAATGATCTCGTAAATACCGATAGCAATTCGTTCTTCAAGATCGCACTCGCATGATTTCGCGCACGGATATCCAACGATTGCAAGGAATTCCGAGGTCGCTCCGCGGGAGTATCATTAGTACATGAGGAGCAAGAAAGACACGCGGAGAGAGAGAGAGAGAGAGAGAGAGAGAGAGAGAGAGAGAGAGAGAGAGAGAGAAGGGCAGTGATCGAACCGAATTAGCAAAACCAAGGCCAAGGTTTCCGACTCGCAAAGCGCGGTAACAAGATGAAACGATGATCAGCGAGAGTTATTATATATCTTCTGGGAATTTCGCGCTAATGTTGGCCTCTCGACAACTACATATTAATTATGCCCGCGTATGTACATGCACACGTATACAGCTAATAAATGATACACGGAATTGTGCTCGCATACGTATTGTGAACATATATGCGGGGATAGCTGTAAGTAACTCCGGCATGTATGTAAGGCAAACAAAAACGAAAGTAATCCCCGTGCAGTTAATACGTTCGTGGAATATAAAAATGCGTATGTACACATACGCAAGTCGAAAGGCGCGATCGCGTACTCAACGAGAAGAGCTTTGATGTCGCGAGATAAAAAAGAAAAAACAACAAAAGTTGTGGTGTCTGGTACTCCATATAGTTTCCAAAGGACTTTCTCCACGATCGAAAACGGAACGTATCAACGTGCTATCACTTGTATTTATATAAGATGTTGAAGTTTGCATCATTGGAATAGAACGAAAATTCTTTTTCATTATCATACAGAATATTTCCTCACATATTTAGATTGAAGATTTTTGAAACGTCCGAGTAGTTTTAGGGGTCTAAATGTGACAAAAAATTAGTCTTCGAAATTTTTGTTGCACTCTGACGATGCAAACTACAATATCATATTTATATATTATAACGTTGAAGTTTGCTTCGTTGGAACGCAACGATTTTTTTGTTCGTTTTTTTATTTCTTCATTTCTATCATTATGCAAAGCATTTTTTTTTCTTTTTTTTTACAAATTGAGGTCATAAGTCTCTAACAAGAATACGTAAAAATGTTTATCTGATTTTCACAAACCCAAATCATCGAAACAAAAATTTGAAAAATTAAAAAGAATTGATTTTCGTTCCATTTCAACGATGCGAACTTCAACATCATTATATACTTGCGATCCTCAAATGGAAAAATGCGGAAAACGTACGAAGTACGAGTGACCATGATTTTCATACCAAGGCGCATTAGCGGCCAATTTTTTACCCGCTAACCACGTGATCTATACATATAATCCTTTTAATAGAATTCAAAAAATTTCATACAGTCTCACTCTCATTGCTCGACTTTCACGTGGTTGCGACAGTGACGCAGGTGTACATGTACCTGTCCGGTGTATTAAAATAGAGACCGCAAAAGCGATTAGATTTTCCGCGAGCAACGTTATTGTGTACACATTATTACAAACGTGATCCAAGTAACTATATGTCTGGAGGATTTCCAATGAGGGACCACGTGTTTGTCCACGATTGTATGGTATAATGGGGGCAAGAGAGAAGCTAGAAGAGGCGAGAGAACAATACTCTCACGTATTATGGAATGGGTCGTACGTACGGGTTTATTCATTATATTAAGCACATTATATATATATATATATATATATATATATATATATATATATATATCGAAAGAGAGAGGAGAGGAGTAGAAAGTGAGCCATACCGATAACTCGAACGCGAGTACGTTATATACAACAACGGTGGCCGCTATCGCTTTTACATATCTAACAAATATATATATATATATGTATATATACCTATCTAACGAATATATATTACGTATTTCAACTATGAATCTCTAGCTTTTGTTCTTTTAATGAATATATATATACACACATATATGAGCACCCATATACATTGCCTACGGGTTCCACGAAACCTTCCGACAGTGTTCCACTCTAATGTGTGACAGCCAAAGTGGCACGCACACAAACGCGCATCGATTTTACGATCAATTGACGGCTGACAAGTCCCGATTCTCGCATCTTACGTACGAGCGGTTTCCTGACTTTTCTCGAGGGATTGTTAATAAATTCTAATTTTTATCTACCGTGTTGATAAAGATTAGATGTATCATTGTTTCGTTTATTCTGAGTATGTAAGCAAAATTTCAATGCCATTAAAGTTCGCATCGTTGGAATGCAATAGAATTTTTTATTTTTATTGCCAATTTTGTTTCGGCAGATTCGAGCTACAAAAATCAGTTAAACATTTTTTGTATGTTCTAGGATCTATTTTATTTGTCGAGAAGAAAAGCATTTTTTTGTTATTATATTTTCTGTACGTACTTTCCTCGCTATTTTTTTTTGTTTATTTGTGTTATCGTTATAACGTGCACTATTAAGCAATAAGTAAATGACCAACTAAAGGCTAACGCCAATGCCTTAGATTCTTATCAAAAATTAAAAAAAAATAGGTTTGGGAGGATCACTCACTAGAATTGAGATAGTAAAAAAAAATACTTCTACTCGTCTAAATTACTCCTAATTGCCATTAAAAACTTCTAAGAGGAAATTAAACAAACAAAAGAGAGAAAAATAGGAACTTCTGCTACAGGTAAACTCGAAAAAAAAATGTCCAATGCTACTTTCTCGAAAACTAAAAAAGATCGTAGAATAAACATGGGGGTGACCCTGATAAGTATTGATATGAGGCATCTAGATTTATTTTTTGGACGTCACTTTTTGGGCTAGCGGTTATATATTGGTCTATGCATAATTCCGTGGCGAAAGTCCAGTAAATTACGAACGCAAAATATTTACAAAAAGAAAAGATTTTAATCAACTAAATTTGTTCCATTCTGTTTAATGACTTTCTGCTATCTCTCCACGAGCTTCATTATCTTTCTTCTATAGAAGTCCTGCAATCTTCGGCCAAAGAAGTCATCCAAGTGGTTTTTGAGGATGTCCAAGAACTGATGCTTTTATTATTCCAAGTGTTCTGTAGCACCTGGAACAAGTGATATTCTAACGATGCAAGATCCGGACTATACGGTGCGTGCACAAAAACATCCCACCCAAGCCGCTATAATGTTTGCCAGGTCATCAGAGAAACGTTTGGTCTAGCGTTGTCCTGGTGGTGCACTACATTCTTTTTGTTCGCCAATTCGGGGCGATTCTGATCGATTGCTCGATTTAATTTGACCAGTTGTGAGCAGCACTTGGTCGAATCAATCGTTTTGTTCGATGGCAGTAGCACATAATAGACGATTCTTTTCCAATCCCACCAGATACAGAGCATGACGTTCTTCGGGTGTAATCCAGCCTTTGCGACCATCTGAGCATCCTCCGCGAGCTTCGGCCATATTCTTTTTCAACTGACATTGTTGTAGACCAGCGATTCCTAACTTTTTCAGTATTATTACCCCTATGACCTATCAGGGGAACTTATCCCCCCCACTCTTCAAAATGTTATCGAAGAAAACAATACATGCAAATACAAATAGTCTTTATTAATCAAAATAAATTGCACAAAAATATACGTTTTGACAATAACCTTACTACCCTTATTACCCCGGCCGAATAGCTGTTTTACCTCCGCGGGGGTAATTACCCATACGTTCGGAACCTAGGTTGTAGACAAGTCACTTTTCATCGCCAGCAATAAATCGCTTTAAATATGGTTCGTTCTGATGGCGTTTGAGCAGGAAATTGCAAACTCAAATTCGGTCAATTAAATTCTTTTTACTCAGTTCGTACGGCACCCAAACATCAAGCTTGTTTACCACCCCAAGGTACCGTAAATATCTCGAAACAGTTGATTGGTCAATGTTCAGTCTATGCACGGAGAGAATTAAATGTTAAAAATTACCGTGCAGTAACGGTAACCAGATGACAACCCTGAAACTTCGCTTATTATTACTGAGTAAAACACAGATTTTCACGAAAATAAAATAAAATTTCTTCTTCAGATAGAAAATTTTACTAGATTTTCTAGTAAGTTTTGATGTGTAACAAAATACGCAAAACTTAAATTAAAAAAATATATAATATCAGCGAAATTTTACTGTGTATTTTCTTATTTTATGCCTTTCAAAAATGTCTATAAAAAAACATCGTCTTTATAACAGTTATTTTAAGATTTATTATAAAATTTAATGAGTGTTATAGGAAAATGTATTGTGCTCTCGGTACAAATTTTCGTGCGCGCTACCCTTCTTGTATAGTAAAATTTTAGCTACGTATTTGAAATTTTCTGTAACGTGAGTTAAAAAAAACTTGTCGCATACGAATTATTATGCTTTTCTCACTTGTCACCACATTGAAATATATCACGGTAATTTTGACTGTGAAATTCATGACAAAAATTACTTTTTAATTCTCTCCGTGTGTCCGATCTCGCAGTGGTCAAATGCCGGCCGTAATCGAGTAAAGTCTTGATTTTATATACATCAGTAGTCACTGGCCAACTGGAGCGCGGAGCATCTTGGAGACCAAAATCTCCACAACGAAATTTCGCAAACCACTTCCAACATACACTTTCGCTTAGAGTATTCTCTCCGTATCGACACGGCGCATATATTTTTGTGAGTTTGCGACGCGTTTTTCCTTTTTGGAAATGAAAAGGGAAATGCATCGAAAATACATGTTTTTTCCTTCCATGTTTAAAATATAATTAAACTTCCTATACGTGACTCTCGCCGATCTCGATGGCTAATTTTTTTAAATGTCGGCACAAGTTTCAGCGTTCACTTAAAATACGACACTTCATATGGTTGACGCATGCGCGAGCGGTGAAACAACTGCGAACGACAGCTGTCGGAATTTCGCTACGGAATTATGTATAGACCCAACACACACACCCACACACAGACAAACGAGACCCGCGACGTAGATCTTCGTATGGCACTTTCTCTCTTTCTTATTTCGCCCTTTCCCCTTATGTCCCTCTTACTGAGCCGTATGTAGACCCGCGGGAGTTTCATGTATTCCCAATTACTTGAAGCGAGACGCCGCAGTGGGCCCCGTAATTACACGGCCGAGATACCATACTGCCGCAGAACGCGGCTTGTCTGTGACGTGGTATTTATGCCAGCACAAAATCGCGATGGGTATACACGTATTTTTGGACAAAATCCCTTTCACCCGTGCGCAGCAGTGTGCACGCGCGTGTGTGTTTGCGGAGATGGCGAGACGTCGCCGCGTGACGCGATCGTAAGTCGCATATTCAGCAGAAGGATAAGAATTTGAAGGAAGAAGAAAATTAAGGAGTTTCGATACAAAAATCGAAATGGTGGTAGGCGATTGAAATTTCTATCATCGAGAGGTTAATTTAGGATGCATTGACTGTCCAAAAATCAATCAGTTTTACAACATAGTTTCGGAAAATTTTAATGTTCATGTTGAACCTTTATCCGTTTGGTAATACATTCGACGCCTCGTGAACACTAGTTTTAGGGCTGTAGGCCCAAAAATAATCGTGATAAGCCGATAATAAAAATTAAGCAAACCATACTTATAGTGTTAGGAATATCGTGCTAAATAATCAAGTGGTTTCTCTACTTCGTTCATTAATAATATTCGAAAAAAGATTTTGAGCTCGAATGATTTGTTTTCAGACATTAACGAAAATTGTAGGTTAAGCGTGGCAACGCCGCATTAACGGACTCTGTTTAGTGAACCAGCCCAGTCAAGCACTAAATGGTGGGAATTTCAAAATCGGCGAGTGTTTGAAACGTAAAACCAAATGTTTTTTCGTTATGAAAACTATGCCAAATGTATATTATAATTATATTAATGTTACAGATAGAATAAATAAATACACCGCTTTACAAATTTCGAATGCTGTTTAACTTTGTGGGTTTCAAACACTCGCCGATTTTGAAATTCCCGCCAGTTAATGCTTGGCTGGACTAGCTCACTGGACAGAGCCTGTTAATGCGGTGTTGCCACTTTTAACCTACAATTTTCGTTAATGTCCGAAAACAAACCGTTCGAGCTCAAAATTCACATCTTTTTTCGAATATTATTTCGAACGAAGTAGACAAACCACTCGATTATTTAACACGCCATTCCTAAAACTATAATCACGGTTGGCTTAGTTTTTTTTTATCGGCTTATCACTATTACTTTTGGGGCTACAGCCCTATAACTGGTGTTTACGAGAAGTCGTATGTATTACCAAATGGGTAAAGATTCAACTTGAACATTGAAAATCTCCGAAACTATGTTGCAAAACTGATTGATCTTTGGAGAGTCAATGCATCCTAAATGAATCTCTCGATGATATAAATTTCAATCGCCTACCACCATTTCGATTTTGGTATCGAAACTCCTTAAGGCGGGGAACCACTTTAGATGCTGCAAAAAATCAATTTTTTTTCAATTTCACAAACCATCAGCAAAATATCTTAAGAATACACCCTGAACATTTCAAAACGATGTTCGGATTCCTCCTAACGGTATGTATACGGATATGCCAAACAAATGGATCAGATGCTCGGGGCTCGGCAAAATAGAAAACGTTTATTAGAGACAAAAAAAACCTCGAAAAGCTCGCAAAGATAAAATGCAAGCTTCAAATGAGTTGCACGAGGAGGAAGAAGGACTGCTGTGTGGTGCTGGAATCGCTGATTAATCGGTAAGACACTTTATCATTTGATTAAACACATTTGACTTTGAGTTTTTCGTTTGTGAAACTTTAATCGTGTTTTTCTCGAAACGACATTTTTTCAATTTGCGGGAATCATAACTCAAAAACTAATTGATGGATCATCTTCAAATTTGGAACAATTGGACTATTTCAGATGCGAATTGCGAGCTGCACAATTCCCGCAAATTGACAACGACGATGAGGATACACCAAGGGACACAGCGGATTACACCTTAATTAATGCAGGAAACAACTTGAAAAAACCACCAGCGAATGTATGAAAATATGAATAAATTATTGTCAGAGTTGCGGAAATTTCCGTTTTTTTTTCACAATAAAAAAAAGTCCAAAAAATCATCTAATTTTCGGCCTCCTAAAGTGGTTGCCCGCCTTAGATCAAAGAGTACAGCGAGCTAACGATGTACCGCGAGGCCAGGTGCACCGACGGTAGACCCGTCGCACTCCATACTTTTCCTTTGTGTACCACGATGTTGAATGAATATTATTATTCTTTATTTCTTCATTGCCCAAATTGTTTCCGGCAGATTCACGCTGCTGAAATTATGCCAACGTTTTTTTTAAATATTTTCACGAGAGATTGAAAAGCTCAATATGCAATAAATATTTTAGAGAATAGTAAAAAAAATGGAATTTTTTTTAAAATACAGACTCCGCCGAAAAATGGATGCTGAAAGGGAGACTCGTATTCATCGAAGGAAGACCGATCCCGTTGAATTAATGTCCGATCATTCCTACTATATATAATAATAATAATGAATCCTATAGTAATAATAAGTATTATAATAATGATAATAAATCGTATAATAAGAATAAATGTCTGACGCTGAAGTTTGCATCGCTGAAACGCAACGATTTTTTGTTCATCTTTCGTTTCTTTATTTTCATCATTATCCAAAACCTCTCTTTTTGCAAATTGAGGTCGTGAATTTCTAATAAGAAAAAAATTGAACAATTAAAAAGAAGTAATTTCCGTTGCATTGTAACGATGCAAACTTCAACATCATATAAATCTTATGATAATAATAAATCTTAAAATAATAATGAGAAATAGTTCGGACTGTCTATCAGGCAGAGGAATAAAAGGCAATTTTTTTTACTCCGTGTCGAATCATTTTTTTTATTGATCATCTATCGAAGCATTCAATAATAATAGTCCGCGCTCACATATATTTTTGTGCACCTGTAAATACGTTTTCAGGTCACGAATTATACGGCAACATGATTTTCCGTTTAATCTCCGTAAACGCTAAAGCTCGGTCTCTTTCGTTATATACAAGTGAAGTATATTTTCATGGGGTTCAGACCGGGAGAACTCGACGGTCGATCTTTGAGTAGAGATCCATCCATACGCTACATGATGAGCTTTCTATCGGAAGTGAGAAACGGATGAAAAGATAACTTTGCCAGAGCGGGAATGTGAGGATGGGAACACGAAGTTTCCGGGCGGTATTAGAGCGTTCCACATTGCGAGGCTTCATCGCGCATTAATCTTCTATCATCGCAATCGCGGCTATCACGTTTTCCCTTATATACCTCCGAAGTCCATACACATACGCACACACACACAGACACACATCCATCATATACATGTATGTACAGCATATCCTGTTGTTATTGCACGGCCCAAACAAAACGAGAAAGTTAATTCGAATCACAAAAGTTTTATAGTTGTTGGAGCGCAATCGTTGGCGACCATGGCATTTTTGACAGGCCACTTAAGGGGTTACGTGGGTTTGAAAACTTCAAAAAATTCATTTTTTAATTTTATTTTATTATCTAATAGTACAATATGTCTAGAATATTCTCCCATAGTTCTAAGTCAGTCGGAATAAAAGTCTAAGAGAGAGAGAGAGAGAGAGAGCCTTTGGGAATTCCCCCCGTTGGGAAAGACCGGCTGGGAGCGACGCAGGTATACGCATTTTTCTCAAAACACTATTTTTGAAGTCGGTGGACACGATTTCTCAAAAACTAATGCACCGATCTTATTGAAATTTTCACACTTCAAAATAGCATTGACTAGTGATTAAATGAAGGTTTTTTTTTCGATTACAACTAATTTTACAAGGTTATACGTAGTGTAAATTGTACTGAAAATGGAACTATTTTGCATATAACTCTGCCAAAAATTCAAATTTCAATTTTTTTTTAATCCTTCGTTCAATCACGAGCTATACTTATCTACTAACGGAAAAAATTTGGTTTTTTAAATTCAGATAAAGCTATCATGAGTCATCCTGACCACCACGAGGACACTTTTTTTTGAGAGGTCTCCGGAAACCAGGACCCACCGGCTAAAGTTCCCAAATTTTCGGATGAAATTTTTTAAAATATTGTTGAAATGTTGCTCTTTTATGTGCTTAACATTTTGAGTAAAACAATTTATATATTATATTGGGTGAAGTAAAAAGTTCTGAGCGTTTTCCGCTAGATGTCTTTCGTGAGCCATATCTCACAATGTATACATCGCATCGGGTCATACTATACGGCGATTTAAAGGTGACATTACACTTAAAAAAAAGTTCTTTGACAGTTATGTGTTTGGTGAAGCCAGTTGTGTGTTACAGCGTTCCAAAATGGAGGTAAAAAAAGAGAAAATTCGATACATTCTTCAGTAACACTACGACCAAGGTGAAAAGGCGGAGCAGGCGGCCAAAAAAATTTGTGCTGTTCATGGACCCAATACAGTTTCGAATGCAACAGCAAAGCGGTGGTTCCAACGATTCCGTTCTGGTAATACGGTCGTAGAAGATGAGGCACGCTCTGGTAGGCCAATCGTCGAAAATGTCGATAAAATCATGGAAATCGTCGAGTCGGACCGGCATGTGAGCACTTATTCCATTGCCCAGGAACTGAAGATTAGCCAGAAAACCGTTTGGAATCATTTGCATAAGGCAGGTTTCAAGAAGAAGCTCGATGTATGGGTGCCACACGAATTGACGCAAAAAAATCTTCTGGACCGAATTGATGCCTGCGATTCTTTGCTGAAACGTAACGAAATCGACCGATTTTTGAAGCGGATGGTGACTAGCGATGAAAAATGGGTCACATACGAGAACAACAGCCGAAAAAGATCGTAGTCCAATCCCGGTGAGCCGACCCAAACGATCACCAAGCCCGGATCAACGGCCAAGAAGGTTTTACTGTGTGTTTGGTGGGATTGGAAGGGAATCATCCACTATGAGCTGCTCGCATCGGGCCAAACACTCAATTCGGACCTCCACTGTCAACAACTGACCAGATTGAAGCAGGCGATCGACCAGAAGCGGCCAGAATTGGCCAATAGGAAGGGTGTTGTGTTCCATCAAGACAACGCCAGGCCGGCCGCACATCTTTAACGATGCGTCAGAAGCTCCGAGAGCTTGGATGGGAGGTTCTATCGGACCCGCCGTATAATCCAGACCTGGCACCAAGCGATTATCACCTTTTCGAGCATTTGCAAAATTTTCTTGATGGTACAAAACTGACCTCAAGAGAGGCTTGTGAAAATGAGCTGGTCAAGTTTTTTACCAATAGAGACGAAGACTTCTTCAATCGCGGAATTATGAAATTGCCTTCAAAATGGACAAAAGTTATCGGACAAAACGGCGCATATTTGATCTAAATCGGATAATCCTAACTATGTTAATTTCATCGTCGAAATAAAGCGGAAAAACGCTCAGAACTTTTTACTTCATCTAATATTTTTTAAAAAGTAAAAAAAATATACTTTTTTTTAGCTTCGAAACCCACGTAACTCCTTAACGTCGTTGAAGTTAATGTTTGCATCGTTGGAATGTAGAGGAAATTCATTATCATTTTTTTCATTTCTTTAGTTTCTGCATCATGCAAAATCTTATCCTGAAAATTTGATCTATATATTTCTGATGAACATTCTAAAAAACAGTTGAGTGATTCTTGTAGCCCAAATTTGCAAAAAAAAAAATTCGGTCTACTGAACTTTCGTTGCGCTTCAACGATGCGAACTTCAATATCATTGAAAATTCCCCAAAAATTGTTTCGTTCGGATTCTTATTAGAGATCTACGAACTACATCGGCAAACAAAAGATATTGGATAATAATTGCAATAGAGCCAGGAAAAAAAGAATATTTGTTGAATTCCAAAGATTGCAAACACGCGTCATTGTATCAAAACCGTCCTTGAAAGCGGTAAAAACATAATGCAGTAAACAACCGGGAAGGGTGCAGACGGGGTGGGGATGAAAGGCTTTGCAAAGGGGTGAGATTATATACAAAGGGTGGAAGTGATGCGGCCAGAAAGTTTGTGCTGCAGAGGTGTTGCGATGCCATGTGACTCGCGCGAGCGAATTCCGGAGCACAACCTCGTACAGAGCCTGCATGCAAGGGAAGTTGACACGCGCAGATTACCCGTGTAGGGAGGCTACTTTCAACGTGTCATACGTTGGCTCGGCCTCAGGGTAAACGAAAATTTCGGTCCAACGAACGCGGAGAAATCGGAGCGCAATTTTCCAGCCGCGTAGCGACCCGTGCACGCGGGCTCCACGCCCGCGCCCCACGATAACTTCGCCTCGGATCGATGCGCATGCACATTCTTTGCGTTTCACCGGCTATATGCCGGAAACGCGTCCACAAACGCGAACTACCATAACGACAAAAATTGTTTTCAATGCTCTGCCACGTACATGAGTTTTAACAAAATCGAAGACGGACACCAATGTAATGTTCATTGATCGGGTTGAAGTTTGCATCGTCAGTATGTAATGAAAATGATTTTTTCTTCCTTATTTTTATTGTTAACGAAAATTATATTGGGTCTATGCATAATTCCGCAGCAAAAATCGAGTAAATTTCAAGCTGATTGGTCAATGTTGAGGTTATGTGCGATCTCTGTAGTCGTCAAATGCCGGACGGAGTCGATTACGGCCTTGATTTTATCCGGATCGGTAGTGACACACACTTCCTTTGATGGAATTTTCTCCGTAGGCGGCGCATTTTTTTTGTGAGTTTGCGACGCGTTTCCACCTTTTCGGTAAATAAAAAAAAAACAAATGCATCGAAAATACACGCTTTTTCCTTCCATGTTTAAAATATAATTAAAATTCCTATACGTCACGGATCTCGATGGATACTTTTTTTAAATGTTGGCGCAAGATTCAGCTGTCATTGAATAAACGACGCTTCATATGGTTGACGCATGTGCGAGCGGAGAAACGACTGCGAACGACATCTGTCGGAGTTTCGCTACGAAACTATGCATAGACGCAATATTTTGCAGTTTTAGCTTGTAGATTGGTAAATAAGGATCTTAAAAAAATTTTGCGTGATTTTCATAGCTCAAATCTGGGAAAGGAGCTTTGGGAAATTCAAAAGAATTAATTTCTATTGCATTCCCACGATGCAAACATGGAAAACTCTCAATGAGTCTCCGTGGCTCGAATAGGGTCGCCGCTTCGGCTGTTAAAAATTTCAGGACTTTGGCGATTTTGAAAAAGCGGTGAAAATGTTTTCTTTCGACTTTTACATAGTTTCAATGGTCTAGCCAATGGGAAATCGCCTGGAAACTTTAACATAATGGAATAATCAGATTGATTATTACAATTGAGTCATTTATTAATGAAACTAGCTGTACCCACGACTTCGTACGCGCAGATTTTCGCCAACTTTAAGGCGGGCAACCACTTTAGGAGACCGAAAATTAGATGATTTTTTGGATTTTTTATTGTGAAAAAAAACGGAAATTTCCGCAACTCTGACAATAATTTAGTAATATTTTCATACATCTCTGATAATTTTTTCAAGTTATTTCATGCATTAATTAAGGTGTAATCCGCTGTATCCCTTGGCGTGTCCTCATCGTCGTTGTCGATTTGCGGGAATTGTGGAGCTCGCAATTCGCATCTGTAATAGTCCAACAATTTTTTATACATTCTTGAGATGTTTTTTAAGAACACGAACCTAAATTTCGCAAAAAAATCGAGAATTCAATGTTGGAATGTGTTTGAAAAAAAATGAACCATTTTTAGCATTTTTTTCCCCGGCATTTCGCAATAATAAATATGTTTTAAGCAATCTAATCTTTCCAACATTAGGTTCATGTGTTTATAAATTATATTATGTAAACGTGTTCCAAATTTGAAGATGATTTATCAATTAGTTTTTGAGTTATGATTCCCGCAAATTGAAAAAATGTCGTTTCGAGAAAAATACGTTTAAAGTTTCACAAATGAAAAACTCAAAGTCAAATGTGTTTAATCAAATGATAAAGTGTCTTACCGAGTATAATCAGCGACTCCAGCACCATTCCAGTCCTTCCTCTTTCTCATGCAACTCATTTGAAGCTTGCATTTCCTCTTTACAAGCTTTTCGAGCTTCTTTTGTCTCTAATAAACTTTTTCTATTTTGCCGAGCCACGCGCATCTGATCCATTTGCTCGGCATATCCGTAGCTCTGCCTGCCAACTACGAATTGTAGTTCATTCATAACCATGAGTAGGGCTGAATTTCCTTCATTGAATAAAATAACAGCAAGAAATGCCGCTGTTTTGAAGCTAATCACCAAACGGTCGAGTTTGCGTTTGTTTGGGTTATGAAAACCCAAACAAACCCAAACAAACTACCTAACTGTGCGCTCGTGGATACCTGAGCGCGCTTGGGAGTCGAGCGGAGAGTCTTTATCATTTATATACATACCATTAGAAGGAATCCGAATATCGTTTTGAAATTTTCAGGGTGTATTCTTAAGATATTTTGCTAACGAATTATGAAATTAAAAAAAAATTGATTTTTTGAAGCATCTAAAGTGGTTGCCCGCCTTAATCGCCGCTCATTCTTTCTCTGTTTCGATTTGAACCGTCGCTCTGTGCTCATTCTTTTCATAATCGTTTTCTTCTTAAAATGCCGTTTTATTCATGTAGCTCCGATTATTTTTCGTTTTTTGGCAGAATTTCAAATTCGAACCATCGATTTTACCGAATTTTTCCATACATACCCCTTTGCCTCTTATTCGGCCAATTTAAGGCCGAACCGAGCGATGGCGGGTAAGCCATAAGCCGATGTGCAACTCTTTTAATATTCCGTCGAAACCCATTAAAATACTTCACAAGATATTAATATGTACATCCTCTCGATCATATGCGTCGTGCATCCCCATTCTCCGTATTCGTAATAATTAATATCGTGGCTCCCTGGAGCTCATCTCCGTTTTCATGGGGAAAAAGAGAATAAATGATACTGCTGAAAACTGAACGAGGAGGAAGACCCTCCATCCAGTGCCAAAGTCACCAATGATGAAAGCGGAAGCGAATGCTTTGAAATTCATCAGCGCATATGGAGAATCATTGTAGGAGTGCGTATATTTACCTATACACGACAAATCGGTTCGCAGAGTACTTCCGTTCCCAAAAGTTCAAAAGCAGTGTACTCCCGACGAGTTTAAAGCGGTCGCGTGGGCGGTTTGTGTGAAAACAAGCTTCGATCTGTTGGGGATGAGGTCATGAATAGACGAACTCCGTATGGTTGGTTCGTTCCCCAGGCGGGATGTTTCGATAAATTTCAACGAGTGACCCCTTTCCCTACCTTTTGAGAAAAAGTAACTCAAAGGAAAAGCAAACCGCATGCAACGCAGCAGACAAGAAAGGCACAGCGAGCAAGCGAGAGAATTCTGCGCGATCAATTTATTACGTGTGTGTGTGTGTGTATGTGTCAGGTCAAGTGAAACAGAGCACTCTGCAGGTTCGCCTAGCATTTGAAGTTCCACGCTTTTTTGGAAAGTTTCCAAACCCAACGAGGCTACGGCGAGGCAAAGCGCGCGACAATAAAAAATTATTTCACTTCTTTTTTCTCATATCAAACGAACCGTTCATTGGCGACGTATAGTCGTTCTACGAAAATTTGTTTTTGCCATGTGTGAAGCTTCATTTGGAATAAATAGTAGATAATGATAGATGATTAGTTTGATAACAATGAAAATTAAAAAAAAAAAAGAAAAAAGAGCGAAAAAAATCGTTACATGCCAACGATGCAAACTTCGACGTCATTCGAACGGCAATTGAAATGATGTTGGAGTTTGTATTATTACCATGCAACAGACGTCAATTCTCCTAATTGCAGAATCCCTTTTAGGCGCAGTTAGGCCACTTTGACGTTTTTTACCATCCACATTCAAAATCAGTAACAGATTTTGGATGATAATTAATAGAAGAAGAACTTTTAAGAATTTGCGTAGCATTCCGACGACGCAAAAGTCTATGCCATAAAATGCGAGCTCTCGAAAATAATTGTGATCACGTAAAATTACGTTCGCAAAAAACGTAAGTTTACGTGATCCGCAACCAATGTGTCAAGATAAAACATTTAAATATTGAGAATTGATGAATCCCGAGGATTCATGAGTTCGACGAAATAAAAAATTCCTGGAAACAACCATATAGTTCCATTTTTTCAATAAATCATTTTTTGGCATTCCCCAACAACGGCTTAGGTCAACCCAAGTAATTTTTTCGTCAGTGTACCCCGCATCTTGATAATAAATAAAATAAAAAAGACCAATCCCTCGATCCGCCACATTTGTCCTCGCACATAGACGACCACCCAACAAAAATCTCGAGGAAGTTCTGCACTACGTTTCAAAATGCCTCCAAGGTGATGAAGGACGAAGAAACGTACATGTTATTTCACTCAAATTTTCACATGTCGTGTATTACAGCATCAGCGCTTTCTCCAATCACACTTCGTTTGTTAATTCGAGCAATAGCAGGCACGAACCTTTCGATCGAACGACTCGCCTACCTTGATCGCGCGCGGCAGCCTCCGTGCCGAGAGCTTCTTTGCACTTCGGCAATTGTGAAAATCGTTCAGAATGCATGGGGCAGAGAGAAATCAACTGTGCCCCGCCGGGAAACTGATATATGTGTGCGTCTCTCTATATACATACGTACATAAATCCGCATATACATATATACATATATATAGTGGGTATATATATTTGCAGAAAATGGGTCAAGCGTTTAAGTAGTAAACGCGAAATCCCACCAGCAAGTATATATATATATATATATATATTTGTGTGCGCGCCCGTACAGCGGATTGGAGTACATTTATACATATACACGCTCATATATATATATATATATATATATATATATATATATATATATATATACACATGTATATTTATCCCCGAACTCGGGATAACGGTGCAGGCGTGCACTTGAGCCGCTTAACTTCCGTTTACAAGTACAAAGTCAAGATCTCGAGGACAAGAGTTAGATTCAACCAAGTACACTGTACCAAGAGCGAGAGAGAGAGAGAAAGGGGAGAGTGATAGAGGCGTGTAGAGCCAGCAAAGAGAACTTGTGCCGACGAACAAAGTATAGAAGGGAAAAACCTGTGTACGAAACGCACGTATATATGTATGTGGGTTTGTATTTATATATGAGAAGGTCTCGAACAAGGGGATTGGCGATATTCAGAGAGAGTTCGAACTCCGATCCGAAAGCCTCTTTGCAGTCAAATCTTGGGCCTATACACTAAGCCTGTGGTACGTTTTGGTTCGGTTGCGCAAAAACCAAGACAAGGGATAGAGAGTGAGAGGGAGAGAAAGAAGGAAAGAGAAACAGAGAGAGAGAGAGAGAGAGAGAGAGAGAGAGAGAGAAGAATAGGCCGGAGGAGAATAGGCCGGAGGAGAAGCAAACTTCTCGTTTTTTCAAAAATTACTCCTGTTATAATTATTGTAAGGCTGACCACTGAATTCCACAAGTGAGTGTACATAGTTCTCATCGCTCTTGTACCAATCAAGTACGACTTTCGTATCGAACTTTTCGTATTTGCAGTACTGCTCGATTCTTGATATACCAAACTCAATTGGGACTCGTTTCGATTTAAAGTACGGAGATATCGATAAAAAAAAAGAAAACAAAAAAATTCGATTTAGATGGTAATTCCGGAAGACTAGGCGATCAATCGGAGTCCATAGGAAAAATCGTGGAGTTCAGTTTAAAATAAATAGGTAAAGTAATAACGATAGAAATGTAAATTGCGGAATATAATAAAAGTAGAGATAAAAACAATAGTAATAATAGTAACAAATAAGAGTAATTATTAAAATCACAGCGATATCGATAATAATAATAATTTAAACTTTTATCATTACTATTATGCATTATCAGTAATAGCCATAATAATTTTAACTTTTAACGTCACTATTATGCATAAATAGCAATAATAAAAGTCGACGTTGATAATAATAATAATAACAATAAATTAATAATTATATTCACGATTATTATTGTCATTGCTATTATTATTCTTTGGCTTAAGCTCCTCCTGTCATGGGCACTTATGCCTAGCACTGCCATTATTATTATTATTATAAACACTTCCAATTAATATTGCTAATGTTATAATCCCAATGGTGATACTAACGATAATAACAATAATAATGATGAAGAAAACAAGTAGAAATGTGGGTGAGAATAATGAAATAAGCAAGGGGTTGTACAATTGTTGGGTGTGAACACTTTGCGTTCTAATGTTCTATCGTTCGCGAAGAGCGGAATAAAGTAATCTGTATAATCTCGCTTGCTATCTACGAGTGCGATATTCTAGTTCGAGTTATGAGAGAGGAGGGGAGGGTGAAAAAGAGGAGGATACGTATGGACTATTGTTATGAGCGCACTTGGAGAACGCGGCATCGCATAGGAGACGTGCAATGATGAAGGGAATATGCGCGGTATGTGTACGCGCTGTAGCACAGAGCTGTATATGCTGTATCTCACTCATGATACATAAGTGTATCCCGAAGATTTGAACGTCGAGACGATGTGTCTGTTCGCGGCAATCTGGCGGGAAGACGAAGGGCTTAGAGCCGGCGCTTTACGAATGAATGGTAAAAGTCAGCGAACAATGGAAATCGACGGGAGAGAGGGAGAGAGAGAAAGAGAGAGTGAGGGAGCGGGAGATAAAAGTGAACGAGAGGAATTGTCTAGCGAGACCTTTCGGCCAATCGGCGAATAAGTGGCAAAAAAAAAATATTGTACACAATGGGATGGAAGAGCGCAATACCTCTCTCACTTTCCATTCTCTCGTTCTCTCGGCAAAGCGCCACATGATCTTTCCGTACGTACTCCTTGTCTATTTTCCTTTTTGTTTCCATCTTCTCTTTCTCGCTTTATCTCCCTCTCTGGTCTTTTATCACTTTGTCCTAGGCTACATCCTGTGAGAGAGTGTGAGTGAGAGAGAGAGAGGGAGGGAGAGAGAGAGAGAGAGAGAGAGAGAGAGAGAGAGAGAGAGAGAGAGGGAGAGAGGGAGGGAGGGAGAGAGAGAGAGAGAGAGAGAAGAGAGAGAGAGAGAGAGAGAGAGAGAGAGAGAGAGAGAGAGAAGCCGTGAAACGTTGGATCCCGCGCAATTCATCCACCCACCCAAGCGAGAGGAACAAGCGCCTGCGCGTCTTGGCACACCCACTTGACCCCGATGTCAAAAGAAATGAAATTATGTAGGAACTAATGTACCCCGTGCTGAGCGGGCGTGTCTCTCTCTCTCTCTCTCCCTCTCTC
Organism: Ophion ventricosus; assembly: GCA_963932345.1. Taxonomy (NCBI): domain Eukaryota; kingdom Metazoa; phylum Arthropoda; class Insecta; order Hymenoptera; family Ichneumonidae; genus Ophion; species Ophion ventricosus. The sequence continues at coordinate 14,308,681 of OZ010713.1, forward strand.
TCTCTCTCTCTCTCTCTCTCTCTCTCTCTCTCTCTCTCTCTCTCTCTCTCTCTTTCTCTTCATCTATCGCACTCTCCTTCTATCGTTCCCATCACCCTATCCAACTCTCTCTCTCTCTCTCTTTTATGTACGGGGATAACATAGATCCTGATAAAAAGAACGTGTTTCTCGATTGGGGGATGGGAGTCGAGGCAGTCGATTATTTAGCAAATTTGATCGATATCCCTCGAGGCGAGAAACTAGATCGCCCATCGTCGACTCAATTAACCCTTTGAACGATCACTCGGCCATTCCATGTCGAGAGCTTTGACCCTTTTTTTTTTAAACGTTCCATTTGTTTTTTGTTCGATGTATGCACTCGAATAGACTGGATCGAGGGAAGAGATACGGAAGGGATTGGGACAAGCATTTCCGGTATAAGAGAATAGACGAGGGACGATCGTTATCGTCCACTCGGCTTGAAAAAGACATCCAGGAATAGACGAAGACAAGTTAGACGCGATTGGACCGGAATTCAACGATACGAGACGATGATACGTATGGAATACTCAAGAAGTGTGCACTGATGATATTGAAGTTTGCATCGTTGGAACGCCACGAAAGTTCAGGAGCCCGACATTTTTTTTTACACATTTAAGCTACTAAGATCACTCACACGTTTTTTTTAGGATCTTTGTCACAAATCTACCGGCCAAGTTTGCAGGATACGATTTTTGATGATGAAAAAAATGAAGAAATAAAAAAGAATTTTCGTTGCATTTGGTCATCGTTCTCACCGTTCGAACGCAACAAAAGTTGTTTTTTTTTCTACATTTTCATTATCATCCAACAAATTTCCACGCCAATTTCGGTCGCAACGTTTAGTCCATAAGAAAGCACGCTGAATCTGTCGACTTTGGATTTATTTTTTCTTGCTCTAGTTTTTGCACGCACTCTTGTCCAAGCGTTAATTGTGAAATATAGAAGAAAACAAACCGCGGCTATCTGATGATCGAGTACGTGCTCGTATCAAATTAAACGGCACTGAAGTTTTCAAAATCCACGCGACAAGTAGATTGTACTTGGCGCGCGAACTGGTGAAAGAAGCGTGAAAGAGAGAAAAAAAAAAAAAAGAAGTAAAGAATCTGGCAAATTATAGGATTTATGGTTGAGTGCAATGGATCGAAGCGCCTCTAGGCAAATTGCTCGCACGCGCCCGTGACGCAAGGCTCGAAGTAGTACGTGGTGACACCTGGAGAATAATCCGCGAGCTCTGTCGCGCTCGATCGATAAAACAGTCCTCGTACGTTAAATTTTTATTTCCTTTTTTGTTTTGTTCTGCCAGCATCGTACGATTCAATGGAGAAACTAATGAGCATGACATTAAAACTTTCTGGAATGCAATGAAATTTTTTTTTCAATTCCTAAATGTTTTTTTGACGGATTGAGGCTAGGAAAATCACTAAAACCTCTTTTCGGATTCTTATCAGAGGTCCACAATCTAGATTAGCAGAAAAAAAGATATTGGACATAAATAAAAATGGAATAGAACATTAAAAAAGAATTTTCGTTGTATTACAACGATGCGAACTTCGACACGGTCGCTATTACCATGCATTGTCATTTGGATTGTTTTTTATTTTTATTTTTCTTAAATTTCCCTCACCTTGTAAGTTGTCCAGCATGTACGAGAGCAGCTTGTAAGTCCCCGATGGCTCACCGTACAACGCCATCATTTCCTTGCTCAGCGGATTCCCTTGAAGTCCTAACACTTGTAACTGGAACAACTTCCCGATTTCGTACGGTAACACTCGGAGATAGTTTTGGTTCAACAACAACTCCCTGAAAAGAAGAGAGCGGAAAAAGAATTCGTTTAAGCGATGCAGTTTGTTTGTGCCAGAGAATTGCAAAGATAAAAATGAAACAGGAGCAAACGTTCTTGCGGATTCTCACGATCGAAACAACAATGAACAAGTGCTTCGTATTGGCGGCTTATTTATTTTCAGTGAAAGAAAAAGTATTTTCTTTCGATCTAAATGAACGCGGCATGGAGAAGAAATGTCGTACCTAAGGTAGATGAGATCTCCGAGCTCGGCAGGCAAGCTACGTAGTTTATTGCTACTAAGATCTAGAGTCCTCAGATGTACCAGGCGTCCGATTTCAGGCGGTATCCTCTGTAGGCTATTGTCATTGAGATACAGAGCTGTCAAATGAGTCAATTGCCATATATTTGGACTAAGATTCCTTATGCTTCCTGTTATCTCCAACTCCGGCCAATAAGATTTCTTTCCCGAATTCGCATCCTCCGTTGACATGATAGTGTGCATACGGCGTGGATTGGAGTTCTCATACTTGTCCTTGTTATTGCGGGACATCTTAAATCCTATGAACGGAGAGAAGAAAAACAAAGATTAGTACGTATCCTTCGTATACGAGTAATTCTTGCGACTATCTTGTATATCATAGTCTTGGCGTTATAACAATTCGCGCCAAGATAACGACAATGGACATGCCCAACATATGATCCGGATATTCAAGGCTCCTTCATTGAAAAAGAATATTTTTTTATTCTCTCGTATTTTACCATTATTCTGAACAACACCAGTGTTCAAAATCAAACGTAACTGAGTTCTAGTTCGTCCGTCACAAATTTTCAACGAACGAGCCACCTTTTGAACTAACCTATGTCGTTGGGTAGGAAGGAACATGCGGGACAGGCAGGAACAAACAAACTTCCAGTCCGCGCTACCGTGAGGCCAAAAACAGGAATCTCCCATACGGAAGGATACTCGAAATGTACCAGGATCGCAGGTAGCGCCATATCGACGGAGAAGCACATGGGAAACATTGCACAATCTTCATATCATCGATTCTTGTAGCATTACACCAGCGCATCATTCGTGACAAATGATTTTGGAGGAAAATTCGTGCGAGTACACGGGGAGACGAATTATCTAGTTGTCGCGGTATAGGTTAGGTGAATGATCGGAGAAGCGTTGAATCGACCTTGCCAGGTTTCAGTCTTGTTGTCAGACAATGACCAACCCTTCCTAGGCCAATTGGACATACTTGGTGCAACTCGAGGGAGATGCTTCTTCGATCGGCTTCGAGCCGAATACTTTTCGCTCGCAATATTTGGAGAAATCTTACGTGCGATGAGATGACAGCTTTATTTCACGATTACTTGGGCGATTCAATTCCCTTCATGTTTTCTAGGTTAGGTGGCGGATTCGTCGACAAAATCTAAAAAATTCGCGACGTTGGAGAGATTCTCAACTCGGTGGGAACTTCTGTGACTGAAAACGAACGACAATTGTCTTCGTTTCACGAGGTTAGGTCGCAAAACTTGCGATTTCTTCAATTTCCAAGGATTTTGCGACGATGAAACTTCATCGAACGGTCGATTGGGTGAGAATCATGCAAAATTCGGTGTTCATAACCTACGAGACGCAATTCCGCAAGGGAAATTTACCGGCGACTCGAACGCTCAATCGCGCCGCATTTTTCTCGCCCCAACGTGGCGAGAACGCGGCTCGTCAGCTCGCCTATCAAGAACAACGAATTTTAGCGTTTAACTCGCATTTTTTTTGTGTCAAGAGATGTGTTTGGTCGCTGCTGATACAAAAAAAATAAGGGTTCGTGCACTGCGCGTTAAACGTCCGAAAGTAGTAAACGAACGCGGGATCATGAATGTTATCCGTCGCGATAAAACGTCGGAACGTCAAAAAACCGGTTCAAATATCAAAGGTGAGAATTATATTTACGCACCTTCATCTACCTCTCAGCACACACACGAGACGCGCGGGGGAGTTTTTTTTAATTTTCCGAGTGTAAAACAAACGCGTAAACAAAAACTACCTTGACAAACACAAATCCTCCATTTATCAACTGCACCGCGATCGCGTATTATACGAACTTGTGATAGGAATGTGAGTGGCGCGGAACGTTACCGAAGCAGCCGACATTCGACGGGCTCTCGCGAATTATATTGTGCAAAGCAAACAGCGGCGAAGTGAGGCGCCACACTCGCGGGCCGGCCGCCCCATGACTGCCATAAACTTAGCCGGATTACTTTAACTTTTCCATGCTTTTATTTTTGTCATCGTTTGGTGGTGATTGGTAGCCCAAAAAAAATGTTTGGTGGTCGATCGTTGTCTTATTAAATAATATTTTTTTATCGTAAAGCTGGCCGGACTTTTTTCTTTATTACTTATCGTGTAATCCATAAAATAACGAACTTAATCGATGCAGAATCATTTGGCGGTGATAAATATGCTAATCCCGACGTTTTGTAGTTAGTTCCTTAATTACGCCAATCGAAAAACCATCTACGTTTAGACGCAGGCGATGGAGGGCAGTAGTTGGTTGCTAGTGGATCCAACGGAATACGAAGCAGTGATATTTCGATTTCTTTATGTTTTTTCATCGATCTCATTCTAAAAAGTCTCAAACGAAAGATAATCGTTTGGTAGTGATTGGTTGCTCAATTATAACGTTTGGTCTTTAATTCCTTGACTACGATGTAAAAAAACCATCTAAGTTTACTCTGGTAATTTTTTTCAAGTTATTTCATGCATTATCAAGAGACGCGGCAGCGTCTCGACGCTAAGTAATAAAAAAAAACGACTGTCACGACACGACACGCCGCGCACTCTTTATACGCCAAGATGGGCTTTAGCAGACGACTTTTTAACTTATAATCGACATTACGCGACAACGCGGAGACGAATTGAGGTGTACTCCGCTGTGTCTCTTTGCGTGCCCTCACCGTCGTTGTCGATATGTCCTTGTCCTTCTAACATGCCGTTAGAAGGAATCCGAATATCGTTTTGAAATTTTCAGGGTGTATTCTTAAGATATTTTGCTAACGATTTATGAAATTGAAAAAAATTGATTTTTTGAAGCATCTAAAGTGGTTACCCCCCTTAAGCTCGTCATTTTATGGATTACACGATAAATAAATAAAAATCCGGCCAACTTTATAATAAATAATACATTATGACACGAGGACGAAAGAATTTTTTTCTTCGAGTATTGTACGAAATTTTATTTTACAAGGTGTAAAAATAGTGGTTTTACGCACGCGACGCGTGCCTGAAACGTCCATTATCGTACCAAGTGGAATAAAAAATATTTAATTATAAGAAAACGGTCGACCATCAAACACTTTTTTTGGGATATCAATCACTACCAAAAATGGATTGCAAAAATAAAAACGTTGAAAAGTTAGTGGTCCGACCAGGGGGGATGACACTACTGTACTACTGGCATATCGTGTCCGCTTTATTGCCCCTTTCCATGAGTAGCACTAGTAGTCACCCGCTTTCCCCTACTCCGATCGCGCAGCGTCTGCATTCGACGCGTTTGGATTGATGCATATGTCTATGCGTCCGATGGCTTTTTCCCCTAATTCTAGGGCTTCTGATTCATGGGGCACATTGAAAAAATGTGACTTTTCCTTGTTTGATTTATAACTTGGCGTGCAGTCAAGAACCGTGCACGCAGGCATTGTTAAGGGGTTACGTAGGTTTCGAAGCTAAAAAAGCATATTTCCTCTATTTGTTAAAATGATATATAAATTATTTTATTCAAAATGTTAAGCACACAAAAGAGCAATATTTTAACAATATTTAAAAAAAATTTCATCCAAAAATTTGGGACATTCAGCCGGTGGGACCTGGTTTCCGGAGACCCCTAAAAAAAGTGTCCTTGTGGTGGTCAGGATAACTCATGATAGCTTCATCTGAAATTAAAAAACCAAATGTTTTCTGTTAGTAGATAAGTATAGCTCGTGATTGAACGAAGGATGTTTTAAAAAATTGAAATTTCAATTTTTGGCAGAGTTGTATGCAAAATAGTTCAATTTTTGGTACAATTTATACTACGTATAGCCTTGTAAAATTAGTTTGTAATCGAAAAAAAACATTCGTTCAATCACTAGTCAATGCTATTTTGAAGAAGTGTGCAAAATTTCGATAAGATCGGTGCATTAGTTTTTGAGAAATCGTGTCCACCGACTTCAAAAATAGTGGTTTGAGAAAAATCCGTATACCTGCGTCGCTCCCGGCCGGTCTTTCCCAAGGGGGGAAATTCCCAAAGGCTCTCTCTCCTAGACTTTTACTCCGATTGACTTAAAACTTTGGGAGAATATTCTAGACATATTGTACTATTAGATAATAACATTAAAAAAAAAATGCATTTTTTGACATTTTCAAACCCACGTAACCCCTGAAATAAAAAAAGAAAAACCATCGAAAGTGGTTTTTATTTAATCACTTCGATGACGAATCACAACATTACTCTTTTATTTTACACCAAAGTGCAGAAAACATACTAATAATTCGACACTTTTAAATAAAATATCGAGATCAAGCAAAGCAAAGAAAATGTCCAGTTTGCGGAGGTTGGAAATGAAATGATGCGGCGTGGCGTTTCGCGAAGTGGGGGAAACGCGGGTGAATACTAGCGCCGCACGGTGGACTGCTTTGCGTGGCGACAATAACGGGAACATCGTACTGTTGAGAAATATATACTAGGGTCAGGGGACTGTGTCCGGCTAAGTTTACGGAAGTATGCTCTTTCGTAATAGGATTTTTCTTTGCCGTCATGTTTCGCATACTTGTCCACGGGAAAAAGCTCTCGTACACGTATCGAAAGTCTTCAAAAATATTTGAGACGTATTCGTTGTTGGGTATCTGTGGTGGTAGCATGTGCGGTCAACTAAATAAAAAAATGAGTGTCCAAGATACCGTAGAGAATTTAACGCAGGAGTGCATACAGCTGCGACGGAGTCTCCTCTCGATCGATGATCGCAAGGAGAGAGAAAAAATTGTTTTAAATCACATCAAGGAACGTGCTCGTGCTGATATACGCGTGAGCGACTTTCAAAAAGGTTACCATGAATTTACATATTTTTCGTGCCTCGTTTTGTATACGCTTAACGTCATTCCCGCGTGACTAATTCATCGTGTGCAGAATACACAAATATAAAGAGCCATGTAAATCATATCTATAAGTAAGAATTGTGTTGGCTTTATCGAATATTTGATAAAGTTGCATATCTTCTCTCCTTTTTGCAATACAGATTCGAATTAATAAAGACGAATTATAACCGGTGATTGTTTTTTTGCATGACCTAATTACGCGTTTGTTAACCTCTCGCTGTCAAAACGGCGCTTACTTGTCGGATATCCTTGCCATACTTAATCATTCCGAGATCTATTTTTAAACACTCGATAAATGGCAACCGTGTATACGCTAGGAATTAATTTAATAAACGAGGCACGGTATAAGATACGATTTGTATCTGGTCGTAATCTTATTACAATTTTACGAAGAAATTCGTTGCATGATTCACTTGCAGGAAATTTAGAAACGCGATTCTTTCTAGTGTCGTTTTTTTTTTCAAAGCAATATTATTTTTTTTAACTTGTATGTAGCAAATTTTCTTTTCTGTGTCTACTATAAAATCGTAGGTACCAAAGTTTTTGTTAATTGACAAAAATGTCTACAATCCCTGATACTGACGAGAGTCAGCCAGATCAAGAATCAGATAAGTCAGCGTTCAGTACGCCGGAGAGTCGTGAGAAAGAGGAAAAAATAATGGACGTTCCGAATGGTGAAGAAAAATGCGAGCATCGGCAACTTTCCGATATCGAAAGCGAATTGGACGCGGAGATAGCAAAAATGAAGGCTGAACTGGACGCCGGACCTTCAATGAAGGAGACAATGGAGCGTCTCCACGAGTACAACGAAATTAAAGACGCGGCTCAGCAAGTTCTGGGTGCGATCGCCAGTATGCAAGGAGTCACTATTGCCAGTCTTCACAAGGAATTCAATCTGCCCTTGGGCAATGAACAATGAAAAAAAAAACATATATATTCACTTGTTATTTCAGTATTTTGTTCATTTGTGAAATAAATTATATTGCTTATCCAATGTAATCTTGTTTCTATGTTTGTAAGACCATTTTTTAAATATTCATCGGTAGTAGGGAAACTCTGAAAACTTGCATCGATTAACAACAACTGTGTATAACTATCAGTAGCCTAGGATTACTACAAATTTTTTCATACTTCTCATTTGCGTTTTTATATAATGAAATCCAGTTAGATATTTTGCAATGTTCAATGTATGTTGATGGATGTCGTTGAAATCGAACCAATAGGTTTCTTACACCATTATGGTTTAGAGATTGGCTGGTTTGCTTTGATTGAATGTGACAAGTGCGGTACTTTTAAGATTTCTGCCAATGTGGAATCAATGAATAGACATCAGAGTCGAAAAGTTGCTGAGATATTTGCACAACATAGCAAAGACAGTTCTTAAGTTTCCTACATTGATGGTTTTATTTGTTGTACGCGACGTAATTTATTCCGTGACTGTTATATGAGAAATACTTTTAAACATTAGGATTTTATAAAGTTTTTGCGAAAATCTATAAATGTTTTATGGAAATCATAATCCAATATTTAGTTCTGTTTTTCTTCATCATTTGAAAACAAGCCTTATTTTTTTCTTATTCACAATGCGGATTGCCCTGTTATGCTTATTCGAGTATTCTTATCTATTTGCCAGGGCTAGAATGGTTCAACGTGTCAAAAGGATTGTCAATGTCGGAGGACCTTGCTGGAAAAGTAGTGATACTTGACTTTTTCACCTATTGTTGCATAAATTGCATGCACATATTACCGGATCTGGATGCCTTGGAAAGAAAATTTCCTCCCAAAGCTGGATTCGTCGTTGTTAGTACAAATAATTATCGTACAATTTCAGTATCATGACTGGGCAATAAATTTTCCCAATTGAAAGCAAATATTTCTGTTTCTCCTGTAATTATATTCAGTAAATTTAGAGAAATGACAATTTTTCATTGACGCAGATTGGAGTGCACAGTGCAAAATTCTCCAACGAAAGGAACTCTTCAAAAATTTTATCCGCTGTCCAACGATATAACATAAGGCATCCAGTTGTGAACGATGCTAAACTTTCTATGTGGCGAGATATCGGTATCGTTTGTTGGCCTAGTCTCGTAATTCTTGGTACGTATCAATATAATCCGTTAGTTTTGGATCAATACATATAAAACAGTTCCGTGACTAATTGACATAGACAACGCACAACCTAAACCACTGAAGATAGAGACATGAAGTTTGGAGGATATGTTCCTCAGAAGGTGTAGAGGCACACTATGAAAGAATTTTTCGAAAATCAACTTCAAAGGGTGTCAAATGCGGTGTAATAATTCTCATAGAAAATTGTTTTCATTGCGTGTATCAACTCGAAACTTGGTATAAATATTAGTTAAATAATAAAACGCATATTTCAGGGTTTTTAAAAACAAGCCCCAATTAGGGGTGCAACGGGGTGTTGAAGTTTATACGAGAAAATTGAATTCCCTGATTTTATCTCAATGAAATTCGGAAGATATGTTCCTTAAAGGGCATAGTGGTGCACTAAGAAAGAATTTTTCGAAAATCAACCCCTGAAAGAATGAAATGGGATGTAAAAGTTTGTATGGAAAATAGATATTGATCAGTTATTTTTATTCGAACCAAGAAATTTTAGTGAGGTTTATTTTTTGATGGAATCTCACTATTTGTCTTTTTTTCGATTTACATGTAATCTGTTCAGAAACACTCCTGCCTTGAAGCCAAATTTCACGCGGGCGGAAGCTAGTGAGAGATAAAAATTATTTGGATGATGAGAGAAAACGCTATTTATTTTCCAGGTCCCAAAGCTCAACCTCTGTTCGTTTTGGTTGGCGAAGGTCATCGCGACGAAATGTTCACATACATTCAAGTTGCTCTCACGTATTTCAAATCACTGAAAGAGATATCCGACCACGAGATTCCGTTGAAGCCAGCGCAACACTTGCTGCCGATATCGAAGGACGTTATTCTCTTCCCTGGCAAAGTGCAGACGTTCGAGTCACAGGATGGCCAAAGATTGGTCGTATCCGACACGGGTAACAATAGAATTCTCATCATGAAAGTCGACGGCACGGTCGAGCATGTCATCGGGGGCTACGCGCCGGATTTTAAGGATGGGAATTTCAAGGATTCGAGGTTTAACGGGCCCCAGGGTGTCTGCGTACTCGACAATACAATTTTCGTTGCAGACAACGAGAATCACGCGATTCGCAAGGTATAGACAAATAAAAATGATGAGGTGTGTGAAAAAAAAGAGAATAATTGTTGCTAATAAACGATCAGCAAAAGTAACGATCGTCGTTTACTTCCGTTTACTATAATATTTTTAAAATAAATTCCTAGGATTCCTGGCAAAGTGGAAACACGCGTAGTCCAAAACGTACTTGCTGTGGATTACTTTCAAAAGCATATAATATTCATTGAACGAATTACATCCGAAAATAAATCAATTTATTCGAATTAAGTACTAGATATATTTATCACCGATGACAAAGGACGAGAAACCGTGGAGGAGATTAGGAATCGAAGGATCAATGATGTTTGAAACGTTGCAGATAGATCTGGAGAAAAAAGTCGTGAGCACTGTTGCCGGGATAGGATCCCAGGGTCAAGATTACGTTGGGGGTAAAATTGGCACGGAACAAGCATTGTCGTCACCCTGGGATGTGGCAATTTATTATCACCATCAGGATGAACGCAAAGTGCCGGTACTTCTGATCGCTATCGCGGGTACGCATCAGATCTGGGCTCTCTTCTTGAAGGATACTCTTTGGTGGAAAAAAAAGTACGTCGAAGGGACCCACGTGACATAAAAAATGTTTCTAGAAATGAATTGTGAGAAGACTACTCATTCATTTTACATCATTTTCGATATATCGTGAGCCGGTGTATCGAAAACCATATCTGTGCAGCTTTCATAAAAAAATATGAATACGTGAACAAGTTATTTAGCATTAGCCGATGATGAATATCTTGAACATTTTACATAATCACGAAAAATAAACTAATGCGCGTAAGTAGTCTTCTTACAGCTCATTCCAAAAGTATTCACTGCTCCTTTTGGCGGGCACTGCAGTGCAGTAAATTAAGCAACGATTTTCATTTTATACTTCGAATAAGTCGACAGATTTCGAAAATTTTAAATATTTTTCAAGGCTGCACAAGGCCGGAACGTGCGTCGCTATTGTAGGAAACGGCAGGGAGGAAAATCGCAATAACGCTTATCCTCACGCGGCAAGTCTCGCTCAACCCTCGGGCCTAGCGGTGGCACAAGAAATGAAGGCAGTTTTCTTCGCCGACAGTGAAAGCAGTTCTATAAGGAGGATTCATATGGAAGACGGAAAAGTCAGCGCGGTTGCCGGGGCTGACAGAAATCCAGCGGTATGCATTCGTTTGTGATGTAAAATTTTCATCCTTGGTATTGAAGGAAAATTCATTTTTATTTGCTCAAACTTTTTTCGGCCATTTCAGGCTACGAAAATCATTTTAACATTTAAAAAAAATCTTTATCAGAGATCAACAATCTAGATTTACAAAAAAGATAATGGGTAATAATGAACAAAAAAAATTAATGAAAGAATGAAAAAGATTTTTTGCCGTCATCCAGCCATGCAAACTTCAACAGCACACTGGTTTTCCCTCCCATCGTGTGGTCGGCGTTCGCTGATAGAATAGTATCGAGGATCTTTCCTTTGCCGCAGAATTTGCATAATTACGGTGACATCGATGGTATTCAGTACGCCGCGAAACTTCAGCATCCGTTAGGCCTTACGTGGGACGACAAAGAAAAAGTTTTATACGTCGCTGATACGTATAATCACAAAATCAAGACTGTCACACCCGAGGGAAAGTGCAGCAGTGTATATGGTGGGGGAAAACCCACGAAAGATCACGTCGTAAGTTTTCATTCCAATTATCCTTTGACGGTAACGCAGTAAACACATATGTCCTCGAAAATAAGCAATCCCGTACAGTCCGTTCGACAAGAGCATGTACGGCGAAACAAGAAAACTATTTGGGAGAAGACATTGAAAGAAATACACACACACACACTACATGATGCTTTATTATTATTACGTGGTCCAGTCATCTCCACTATTGATAATCGCCTGGCATCTCCGAGGTATACTGGCCACTAATTTCTGACCTCCATATGAGTCGTATCTGTCGGAACAATTGCTTGACGTTCCAGATCTTTGGGATCTATTCGACGTGTTTTCTGTGATTCAACGTGACAATAGCGATTCGCTTGTGATCGCAGTCGAATGACAACTGACGCTTTCTATACAAAGCATCTTGGTGGAAGAGTCCTGCTACGTGCTCGCGTTCAAATCTACTCTTTAACAGTTACCAGGAAAAAATGTCGCCTTACACGCTTTTGTCAAACAGCCTTCCATTGCCATCAACTATTAGACTGTATTAAATACTGACATTTTGCTCCCGAGAAATACTATTTAAAAAATAATACTTATAGCATGGTGATATATCAAATGTAATGACGAATTGTTCTGGATTAGTTGAGTCCTGCAAAACACTAAAATTCATCATATTATGAATCCAATCATCGAGACTATCGATCATTCGATTGACGACACGAGTGTTTTCAGTTCGATGAACCCAGCGGTCTGGCAATTTTGCCTAGTGGTGATACTCTCTTCATTATCGACACGAACAATCATTGTGTCAAGGCCATCGATAGGAAAAATGACCAAGCAATCAGAACCGTACGTAAATTTTGACAATTTCACACTACAAATTGTGCATGTAAGAAAAATAGTCCTCCCTCGCTTGGAGATTGCCTGTCGATCGATATATACCATGGTGCAAAAAAAACTTTCAGCAACCGGAAAAAAAATCTATGGATAAAACAGTTTCTCATTGCTAATGAATTTTTTTTCTAAAAAAGATGCGCATTGAAAATCTTTCTAAAATAATATCTTTCCTCCTCGATCTACAGATATCAATTAAATTGCCGAAGGACAACGAACGCCCAGCGGACAAAACATTCAACTTTGAAAACTCATTGAGCAAAGATGGTGGTGAATTGACCATTTCATTTGATGCAATCTTCGACGGGGATCTCCAATTTACACCGGATGCTCCGCAAAAATGGAGTCTAGCGTTGCCTTCCGAGGATTGGGCAGCAGAAAATTCGTTCGGCAATTTCGCCACGCCGATTATCGTCAAAATTCCAAAAGGCGAGGGAATAAAAATCCTAACAATCACTCTCGATCTAGTCGTTTGCAAAACTGACGAGTGTATACCAAAAAGATTCGCCATTGTTTTTGCGATCGATCAAAAGTCTGATGCACCTAGCGCAGTGAACGAATTAAAGAAGCTCGAGGTTAAATGACGGCCTATGCTTTGCAATAAATTGAAACCGGTGAAACAAAAGAAATCATAGTCTCTGCGTTCGTTGAACAAAATTTACACGGACTATACTTGTTCGTGCTTTTTGTTAACATTTTTCTTTTTTTTTTACATTTCTGGCAACGAATTATCGTACAACAAATTTTATTCCCTCGCCTAATGAAATTTTTTAATCCCACCTGTATTACAAAATAGGAAAATAATGAATATTTTAAGCTAGAAACGATCCTAAGGGTGACGCAAAGTGTCTTCGAAAATCGTGTCTTCTCAATAAAGATTTTTATTCACGTTGAACATGTGAGAACAAAAAGGAATGCCCATATGTGGTCTACACAATTTTAACAACACTTTTTCTTCATTATGTTTATCAAAAGAGCGCGATAAGGAAATTAAAATATCGAAATAATTCACATTTTACGTGGCTCGGTGAAAATATTTGCTCAAGCAAATATACTCGTGATCGTCGGTGCCTTCAAACAATGAAAAGAACGAAGAGCAAATGTTTTGCAAACTTGAGAATGGACGCAACGATTTGAAGTCGAAAAAGCTGTATTTTCCTCGCGTTTCTAATTTACCAAGAAAAGACTCTTCGATTCCGAACTGTCCGAATGAGAAATCGTTCGAAAGATTTTTCCTAATTGCACAAAAATATTCAGAGCAACGTAAAATACTTTCTACAAAACATGCTCATCTTCGAAATGACTTTTCTATCATTTCGAAAGATGCAACAGCTGCAATTTGCAAAATGGGATGCTTGATACTTTTCACCACGATCATTGACGATTTTTTTTAGCACCGAGCAGGATCTTCGACATAACGCATTGTTTCTTTTTCGTCTCGTCGAAACTATTCTTGAAAAACCGCATTTTCATTTTATGAGTTTGAAAATGATTGTCTTAAATCTCACGCCACGTTGAGAGAACATGATAGAGAGAGGGAGAGAGAAGAACAAAGGGAACGAGAGGAGTGAGGAAAAAGACTCAATACTCTTCACCAGCCTCGCCCTCACCCTCGACCGAATCGAGTCCCACTTCCTCGTAGTCTTTCTCCAGAGCTGCAAGATCCTCGCGAGCTTCAGAGAATTCGCCTTCTTCCATTCCCTCGCCGACGTACCAATGCACGAAGGCTCGTTTCGAGTACATTACGTCGAATTTGTGATTCAATCGCGCCCAAGCTTCGGCTATTGCCGTTGTATTTGCTAGCATGCAAATGGCACGTTGCACCTTGGCCAAATCTCCGCCTGGTACGACAGTGGGAGGTTGGTAATTTATACCCACCTGAAGGAATACAAAGAAATAGTTAAATGCATTGAAAAGCTTACGGGACTAACTACTGGCTCTATTCATTGTGCAAAAGCGGCTTCTGCCACAAATATAATGATTCAATATTGCACTAGAGACTTTTTAAAATACTTTTTCTTGGAGTGGTGAAACCTAGATTTAGTCATATATTATTGTTTGTGAGCAATTTTTTATGCGGGTTATAAATGTACCTCTTCCGATTAATCTAGACATATAATATAACTAAACTTTGCGTGTCTGTTTGTCTGATTGTTTGTGCATGCATCACGTAAAAAGTACTGACCCAATCTGGATGGAGTTTTCAGAAAAATATACGACTCAACTTGAGGTAACATTTAATTCTTATTTCATTTCAATCGGCTCATTCAATCAAAAGATATGCTAATTTAAGGCGGGCAACCACTTTAGATGCTTCAAAAAATCAATTTTTTTTATTTCATAAATCGTTAGCAAAATATCGTAAGAATACACTCTGAAAATTTCATAACGATATTCGGATTCCTTTTAACGGTGTGTATATAAATGATAAAGACTCTCCGCTCGACTCCCAAGCGCGCTCAGGTATCCACGAGCGCTCACTTAGGTAGTTTATTTGGGTTTGTTTGGGTTTTCATAACCCAAACTCGACCGTTTGGCGATTAGTTCCAAAACATCTCCATTCTGAGTACAAAATAATCGAGGTAGCAGCATTTCTTGCTGCTATTTTATTCAATAAAGGAAATTCAGCCCTACTCATTGTTATGAATGAAATACAAATCATAGTTGGCAGGCAGAGCTACAGATATGCCCAGCAAATGGATCAGATGCGCGTCGCTCGGCAAAATAGAAAAAGTTTATTAGAGACAAAAGAAGCTCGAAAAACTCGTAAAGAGGAAATGCATACTTTAAATGAGTTGCATGAGGAAGAGGAAAGACTGCTGTATGGTGCTGGAATCACTGATTAATCGGTAAGACACTTTATCATTTGATTAAACGCATTTGACTTTGAGTTTTTCGTTTGTGAAACTTCAATCGTGTTTTTCTCGAAACGACATTTTTTCAATTTGCGGGAATTATAACTCAAAAACTAATTGATGGATCATCTTCAAATTTGGAACACGTTTACATAATATAATATATTAAAACATGATCCTAAAGTTGGAAAGATTAGATTGTTTAAAACATTTATTATTGCAAAATGCCGTGAAAAACATGCTAAAAATCGATCATTTTTTTTCAAACACGTTCCAACATTCAATTCTCGATTTTTTTTCAAAATTTATGTTCATGTTCTTGAAGAACATCTCAAGAATGTATAAAAATTTGTTGGACTATTTCAGATGCGAATTGCGAGCTGCACAATTCCCGCAAAACGACAACGACGATGAGGACACGCCAAGGGACACAGCGGATTACACCTTAATTAATGCATGAAATAACTTGAAAAAATTATCAGAGATGGATGAAAATATTACAAAATTATTGTCAGAGTTGCGGAAATTTCCTTTTTTTTTCACAATAAAAAATCCAAAAAATCATCTAATTTTCGGTCTCCTAAAGTGGTTGCCCGCCTTAAAGTTTGCGAAAATCTGCGCGTACGAAGTCGTGGGTACAGCTAGTTTCATTAATAAGTGACTCAATGGTAATAATCTGATTATTCCATTATGTTAAAGTTTGCATCGTTGGAATGCGATGCAATATTTTCTGATAGCCCGAATTTTTTTGGAATAAGTAGGCTACGAAAATTTCTTCAACCTATTTTTTTAGAATTCTTGTTAGAAATCAACCCATAATTGACTTTGGATAACGATGAAAATAAAGTGATAGAAAAGTGAAAAAATTGGTGCATTCCAACGAAGCAAACTTCAACACCGTTATTCAAGCCCTTGAACGTGTTTCCCTAAAATCGCGACCTGACTAAACTCCCTCCTCATATGTGGAAATTATAGATACCATATATGAAGTTTTAAGATTGTTTAAATAAGATTCGTATATATACTAAAATATAAAAATATACAAATATACTGAAATAACATCCACGATATATACGATGCTCGTTCAATAGTATGTGATCATCCCCACATTTTAACGAGCTTATGAAGGAAAGTAGACGTCTTCCGCGTCATTCATAAAGCAAGGTGAACGTATGACGTTGAAGTTTGCATCGCTGGAATGCAAAGATTTTTCCTTCATTGCATACGATTCATTTGGCCGATTTAAACTGTTAGAATCACTCAAACATTATTACGTATTTTTATTAGAGATTTACGGCTTCAATTTGCAAGAAAGGCCTTGGACAGTGATAAAAAGAAATAAATGAAGAATGAAGAAAAAAAACAATCGCTGCATCCCGATGATGCAAACTTCAACGTCGTGCGAACATAATAAGAGGCTGAAGTATTCAGGGGAGAATCGACCGTAATAAAAATTCTTTATCTACATTCCGATACGTCGTCGAATTTTGTGACGTTGGAATGGAGCAAAAATTCTTTTGAAAAAATTTCTTCCGCCGTTTTCATTATCACCCAACAAATTTTCTTGCAAATTAAGGCTATGAATCCTAAAATACGTTTGATCGATTTTCGTAGTCTACATTTGCCAAAAGAATTTGGGCTACGAAATTTTCGTTACGTTTTTTTTTTCGTTTTTTTCGTTGCGTCAACGATGCAACCGTCAATATCATATTTCGATGTAGAGCTTGTTACGAAGACTGATGCGAAAACTGTTACTCGTACTTATACAATTTCACGTCTACGCACGAGCTACAAGCAACATTAACCATGCATCTCAACGAAATGAATAAATCCGATAACGATTTATATACACACGCACAAACACGTATTACGTATACAGATAGATAGTTGATCCAGTTTTAATGCTCAGAAAAAAATGTAGGATAAGAACTTATGGCAAAAACGGGCGCTTCTACCATTGGAAATTTTTCCAAGCGTGACCAAGTCATCGGGATCGGGGGAGCCGCGATAGATTTCCTGGGAAAATTCATGGATCGAACGGAACCGCCGCTTTCGAGACGCTTCGAGCTCGTCGAAGCGTCTCGAAGCACCGCAAGTAGAGACGAGCCCCGAGTTTCCGGGTAATACCACTAAATTCTAACCGATTGCTCGAGTCCCCGTAAATACTTGCACGAATGTGTTAAAATTTCGTCGCCGCATCTGAGTAGTGCGAAAGCTGACTGTTTCCCGGCTGCCGACCGCGATAAGTGAAAATTTCATGAATGTCGACAATTGAAATGTATTTTGCGGATTACGGTAAGTTGGAAAAAAGAAAGTAGACTTTCGAAGAAACATGAAGAAATTAAGGCGGTATTCTAGCCTGAAAATATTTAAAAAAATCGATGTTTTTTGGCATTTTTTTAAAGTATAGACTTTGAAGAATACGTCCTCGAAAGGAAATTTCGAAATTCCCAATATTTACAAAGTTATAGCGATTTGAAGACGGCCAGATTGAAAGGCCGCACCGGTGCGAATTGGGCCATCAGAAGATTCTATGGAAGCTAGAACGGCTCGCAGGGAAAAACGAGCTTCAGAAAATCATTTCGAAGTCGAGGAAGGCACACTTTACGAGGCAGGAATGGCCGATTAATATAACGTAAGTATAACATGCCATTATTATACCACTTAGATAGTTGCGATTGTTTTAAATCGTATTCAAACCTTTTAACGCGTTTTTCTCGAAACTACTTTTTTCAATCTGGTTCACACAAAATCTCGAGTTCTATTCAACCGATTAACTTGAAATTTGGTATGGATCCTCAGTATATATCCTTCTGTCGTTCTTATCACGGGCATTCTTAAATCATTATTAATACTACTTCAAACAAAAATTAAAAGCTTTGAAAAAAATCGGGGCGAAAAATTAACTTTTTTTCAGACAGCCGTCATTTAAAAAATATTTCTTTCTCTTTGGTACCTGACACATTATCATTGATCAAGGAAATTGGTTTTATTTCTGTTTCAGATGAATGGGAGTTTTGGAATCATGTTAACCGCCTCAACTCTTTTTTTTTCATGGCCATATTTAGAGGCCCATAACGTTTACAATTTTTATCTTTCTTGCACAAGATTGTTTTTGTGAGTTTTTGAAACATCAATTAAAATACTGTAAAAAATGGATACAATTTTTTTTTTTTTATATAAAGCCCGAAATGTAGGCCTCTAGACTAGAATACTCCGTTAAGGATATTTCAAGTTGGAAAAATGAGGAGCAATTTTAGAAAGCAGCTAAACACTCGACAAATTGGTTGGGGCATGTTTTAAGCGGGCTACGAAAACGAGTACGAGAAAAAAAGAAGATACCAGGTCCGAAGAGAATCTGACCTTAAATCCGGTGGGACACCAGTCAACGAACTGAATGGTACGTTTAGTCTTGATCGTAGCGATCGAGGCATTGACGTCTTTGGGCACAACGTCACCTCTGTAGAGCATACAACAGGCCATGTATTTTCCGTGACGTGGATCGCACTTGACCATCTGGTTAGCCGGCTCGAAGCAAGAATTCGTCAATTCGGCAACGGTCAATTGTTCGTGATAAGCTTTCTCGGCCGATATAACGGGCGCGTAAGTCGCCAGAGGGAAATGTATGCGCGGATAAGGTACGAGATTCGTTTGAAATTCCGTGAGATCGACGTTGAGAGCACCGTCAAATCTCAACGAGGCAGTAATCGAGGAGACAATTTGTCCGATGAGCCTGTTGAGATTTGTGTACGTTGGTCTTTCAATGTCGAGATTTCGACGACAAATATCGTATATCGCCTCGTTGTCCACCATAAAAGCCGCGTCCGAATGTTCGAGGGTCGTGTGGGTTGTCAACAGCGAGTTGTACGGCTCGACGATGGCGGTGCAAATTTGTGGCGACGGATAAATGGCAAATTCGAGCTTTGATTTCTTTCCGTAGTCGACCGAGAGACGTTCCATCAAGAGGGAGGTGAATCCCGATCCGGTACCACCACCGAACGCGTGAAATATCAAAAAGCCTTGAAGACCCGTGCACTGATCGGCAAGCTTGCGCAAACGGTCGAGCACAAGATCGGCGATCTCTTTGCCGACCGTGTAATGGCCGCGGGCGTAATTGTTCGCCGCGTCTTCCTTGCCGGTTATCAATTGCTCGGGATGGAAGAGCTGACGATAAGTTCCGGTTCGAACTTCGTCTGTAAATTGCAGGATCGTCTCTTTTTGTACTTATTCATAACAATTTTGGTATAAATCATTGCGCGTTTACTTTCCGCTGCTTCGAGCTTGTGAGGTTTCGACTATTGGGGACAAACTGTGTGGAATCCATCACGAAGATGGATACTTTTTTTTACCCTTTTTATGACAAACTTTGGTAGTATTTCTTTAATCCTAGAACTCATGGCTCATTTTTTTACCTATAAACACATGATTGCGGTCTATA
The DNA here is from genome assembly GCA_963932345.1 of Ophion ventricosus. Taxonomy (NCBI): domain Eukaryota; kingdom Metazoa; phylum Arthropoda; class Insecta; order Hymenoptera; family Ichneumonidae; genus Ophion; species Ophion ventricosus. The sequence continues at coordinate 14,328,653 of OZ010713.1, forward strand.
TGTATGCCACACTTTTCTTGCTTATAAACTGTTTCTGCGGGGATAAATGGATTCTATCATACATGAATTACTTCGTTTTTTCATAAGGAAGAGAATGCCGTGCGAGACATCGGTTTTAATTAACATTTAATTAGGAAAAATCCGTTTAAGGCGGGCAACCACTTTACATGCTTCAAAAAATCAATTTTTTTTATTTCATAAATCGTTAGCAAAATACATTAAGAATACACCCTGAAAATTTCGAAACGATATTCGGATTCCTTCTAACGGTATGTATAATATATAAATGATAAAGACTCCCAAGCGCGCTCAGGTATCCATGAGCGCTCAGTTCCCTAGTTTGTTTGGATTTGTTTGGGTTTTCATAACCCAAACAAACCCAAACTCGACCGTTTTGCGATTAACTCCAACACATCTCCATTCTGGGTACAAAATAATCATGGTAGCGGCATTTCTTGCTGCTATTTTATTCAATGAAGGAAATTCAGCCCTACTCATGGTTATGAATGAACTACAAATCGTAGTTGGCAGGCAGAGCTACGGATATGCCGAGCAAATGGATCAGATGCGCGTGGCTCGGCAAAATAGAAAAAGTTTATTAGAGACAAAAGAAGCTCGAAAAGTTCGTAAAGTGGAAATGCAAGCTTCAAATGAGTTGCATGACCAAGAGGAAGAACTGCTGTATAGTGCTGGAATCGCTGATTAATCGGTAAGACACTTTATCATTTGCACATTTGACTTTGAGTTTTTCGTTTGTGAAACTTTAAACGTGTTTTTCTCAAAACGACATTTATTCAATTTGCGGGAATCATAACTCAAAAACTAATTGATGGATCATCTTCAAATTTGGAACACGTTTACATAATATAATTTATTAAAACATGAACCTAAAGTTGGAAAGATTAGATTGTTTAAAACATATTTATTATTGCAAAACGCCGGGAAAAAATGCTAAAAATCCATCATTTTTTTCAAACACGTTCCAACATTCAATTCTCGATTTTTTTTCAAAATTTAGGCTCATGTTCTCAAAAAACATCTCAAGAATGTATAAAAATTTGTTGGATTATTTCAGATGTGAATAGCGAGCTGCACAATTCCCGCAAATCGACAACGACGATGAGGACACGCCAAGGAACACAACGAATTACACCTTAATTAATGCATGAAAGAACTTGAAAAAATTTCTAGAGATGTATGAAAGTATGAAGAAATTATTGTCAGAGTTGCGGAAATTTCCGTTTTTTTCGCCATAAAAAAAATCCAACAACTCATCTAATTTTCAGTCTCCCAAAGTGGTTGCCCGCCTTAAAGACTGAAACACAGAAAAAATCAGCAAAAACCTTATTTTTTAAATAAAAATTAGGATACCAACGGACCCTCGTCATGAGTTCTAGGGTTAACTATATACTATAATGAACAATAATTTATACATATAAAATAGTTCCGTGACTGACTGACTGACATATAGACAACGCGCAGCCTAAATCGCTGAAGATAGAAACATGAAATTTGGAAGATATGTTCCTTAGAAGGTGTAGAGGTGCACTAAGAAAGGATCTTTCGAAAATCAACTCCTAAGGGCGTGCAGTGGAATGTAAAATTGTTTATGGAAAATTGTGTTCCTTGCGGGTATCAACTTTAAACTTGGTATAAATATTCCTTAAAACAAATAATAATACGTAAATGTTAGGATTTAAAAAATAGCCCCTAATTAGGGGTGCAAAGGGGTGTCGAAGTTTATATGGGAAAATCGAATTTCCTGCTTTTATCTATTAGCTACCACAAATCATACAATGTTGTCTACAGAACTATATTGCAAAGCCATATAGTTACGTAGACAACAATGACATTGTATGATACTGGAGTTGAAGGTTGGCACTCTTATACTATTTCATTGATTACCAATCATTACCTAGAGTCAGTCAGTCTACCACCGTGCCTGAAAAATATGACACTCTACCTTCTTTCTTTATTTCTAACGTTTTTTCCTCTTTGTTTATCTCTTCTCTGAATAAAATTCTGAAGTCTACGCGGACGAACTCGCGGGCAAAAGCTAGTATATTACATATATGTATTCACGTTCACATACCGACAACCGTTGGTTCCAAATCCATAAAGACCGCTCTGGGTACATGTTTACCCGCACCAGTTTCGCTAAAAAACGTGTTAAAGCTGTCGTCGCCACCACCAACGGTCTTATCCGATGGCATCTGACCGTCGGGCTGTATTCCATGCTCCAGACAGTACAATTCCCAGCAGGCATTCCCAATCTGCACACCACCCTGACCAACATGCACCGAAAGACACTCGCGCTACGAGGAATCGGAGATCGGAAAAGATTTGTGTTTTTTTTTCCGTTGATTAATTCAACACGTCGGAACGAATTGACATATCGATCCTCAGGGACGAACGAATTGTTGCTTGACTTACCATATTGCCTAGAGAGATCGGTAAGCTTTCGGTGTGAAGAGAATCGAGATATCGTGCGTGGTGATTACGAGCGTTTTGTCCGCTTGTGATTGACGACGAGAATAAACGAAGTTTGTTGACGTTGACAAATGAGGATGAGGGTTTTATAATTTTCAAGGAAGACTAGACGATCTCGGTGTAAATTTCGTATTGATCGGGCTTTAAATTTTTTTTTGTTTTACATTGTTTTCTCGATACGGAAATGCACGTTGGACTGCTGCGGATAGTCGCCGCTGGCTGTTTTGGCCCCGATTATTTTAATTATTCATACGAAACGTGCTTGATTCATTAATCAATAAGAATTTAATTGACTCTAATAATGATATTTTGTAAGTATATTAGAATTCTCAAATTACGTTGATACTTTTTTTTTTATCAAATTTCAGCAATTAATTTTTTAATGAAAGCTTGAACATTATTTTTCGTGGTTCAAATTTCGACGACCGGTCGAACGGAATGACTTTGCTGGAACGTTGGGATGATGTTCCTTTCGAGAGCGCGATGTAGTGGTCCTCACTTCCCGTGTTATTTTTTCGCAGACTCTGTAGTCGCAAGGCTTTCTCACGTACTCCACGTTATCCGATCGCGGTGCCGTTAAGGCCGGATGAAAGAGAAGACTCTCGATCTGATATTCAATCGAAGCACTTACTCTCGACATTTTTAACTACATTTATTTAATAAACATGATATATATTTGGACCAAGACTTTTTATTTGAAACCCTCTTTCGAGGAAAGTCTCTATTTACGAACTGGTAATTTGTTTTTACTGCAAACGAATAATAATAATGATACAGTTTGACATGCCTTGGTTTTTGGTCCATAGTTCTGTTTGGCACTCGACAAATGCCATACATTTGTATTCTGAAAAATAGGAGGATCGTTGAAATCGTATAAAGTCTCGAGTGTTCCGAAGCCATACAAGGAAAATACTAACCATCGGTACATTCTCTGATTTTCTTCTGTTCGGACATTTCCGATAAATTTCGATGATATCTTTCCCTTCTGATGGCTCCTGCTTCGTTGAAACGAGAGTCGCGAGAGAAGGATGCACTTTATCCAGACTCGCCACATCATCTTCCGAAGCAACCGATTTTTCCAGGTCTTCCCATTTCACGGAATCAACAGCGGAAATCGATTTTCCATCGTCTGTTAAATGCGCAACTACACTATTTGGTTTTCCAAGCTTTCCACCTGAAATTTCTAGTTCTTCTTCCTTAAATACGCTCGAAGTGAGACTTTTTTCCGTGGTTGTATCGGATCGCAGGTTGCGATTGGTTCCGAATTCTTTTTCAGACACAGTCATCGATTTATCGATTTGGACGAATTCTAACCGAGACTTATCTTGAGGTCGCATTTTTTCTGATCCATTCCTCGTTATTGCCTCAGATACGTTTTCGCCAAGCGAATATTCTGATTTTTCGTTGTCTATCAAATTCGCCACCGTAGCACTTGAAATAATATGTACTGAAGCTTTTTTCGATATTGATTGAACACTCGCGTCTAATTTCTTTGGAAGTCCGGTAGTCGATTCATTGCCCTGAGTAGATTCCAATCGAAATACATCTGAGTTTTCATTGTGTGACATCGAGTCAACGTTTTTTAGCAATCCTTTATGTATTGTTGAGGATTTGACTTTGTCGTCAGATTTATCAGTATACATGTCGGTTGGATGTCCGATGATTTCGTCGCCGTCGTCATTATTGTAATCCTGCCGAAAGACATGCGGCGATTCTTTTTTCATCGTTCCCGTCTCGATCGATTTGTGATCAAGATGTTTCTCAGACACGTTCTCCTGCACAAGCTTTGTCTCGAGGCTACGATCAGTTCTCGTTTCCGGTTCTCCCGTGACTTTCTCCCTCGGAATTGAGTCAGCTGTGTAATCTACAATCGAATACGTAATCCATAACGCATAATGTGCAAACATGCAACGAATGAGTAGTATTACACCACACATTGAATTGCGTGCGATAAAAATTATTCATAAAATTTCGTGAAATTTGACTTCATAAAGTAAATAATTCTGTTGAACATTTTAATAAAATATTTTAAGAAGATATATTTTAAGAAGAAATATTTAAGAAGAAAAAATGTATTGTGTTCAACGTTTTTAATAACACGAAATTCACGATTTGGCGTATTTTTTTTTATTACCTGCGTGTTCCGATAAATCGACATTTGGTTTGTGCATTTCTGATTGTTGTTGACTTTTTTCATCAGGATTTCGCAACATTTTCTCTTCGATCACATCTTTACGGCGTTGAATATTTTCTTCATTACGCTTTTCGTCGGATACTTCCAAGACGTAATTTGCCATCACGCCATCTGACGCTGTATTCTCATGACTTTTTGCTTCAGACTCCACATCACTCACATCTCTTTCAAAATCTCTTAACTTCTTGTATTCTTTCGTCGCTACTTTTTCTTGAGCCTGATCAATGTTCACTTTTTCCAAATCTTTTAAATTCTCACCAATTTCGATACTTCTTTCAGTCCCCTCGGGGAAGATTCTTTTGCCCGTTGGGTCTTCTAGGCTTTCGTTATTTTCCCAAACCTTTCGCCTCAGTTTTTCCGACGATTGTAAAAGTTTTGCATCTACCGATGCTTTCTGCGTGCCTCGGAATTGCGTTAATGATTCACCAGCAAATGAATATACAGCAAAGTCATCACGGATATTCGAAGTAGAATTCTCATCCACGTGGAATACTTTGGCGCTTCCAACTTCGTACATTTTTTCAGAAACGTAATGTTTTTCGAGTCTGCCTCGCGAAGATGGCTCAATGTTTGAATACGCCGTATTTTCCGTTAAAGGAGCTCTGCTAAAAAATTCTCGCTTCATTTCATGATTTCCAATGAACAATTCTTCGCTGAGTGTTCTTTCGGATATTTCGTATTCTTCACCGTCGGAGCTGGAATCGTCGGAGGGACAGCCGCAGGGCTTACCAATTATTAAGATTTGTCCACACACGCATACTCCCGGTCTAATAAAATTTACGGTTTCAATTAAATATCCGGAGAAAAGCCCTTCGCGTAATGAAATTGTGTGAATAGTTCTTACGAGATAGAAGTGTCATAATTGATGGAACCATCTTTGTCACTTCGAGCGCCGAGGAAATCGCGATCTTTCGCGAAAGTTGTAAGCCTTTAATAACCAATGTATATTTAAGATATGCTGTTCATTGATAACCTTTTTCGGGAAGATGTTCAAGATGCTTTGTACCTGTTCCACCAGTGATCTGGAGAATCGCGGGACATGGGAAGATTGTAAGGTAATTTGGATGGATTTTCGGACCAATTTTCATTCAAGTCGGGACGATATCCCGTTGGCGCTGTCCAACTCTTGCGGCACTTCTTAACGATCCAATCGTATTCGTCGCTCGTAGGCAATCTCAACAGCTTGAGAATGTTAGACAAGGTTAAAATATGAAAGGAAAAGAGCAGACTTTAGCAAAATTTTGTGCAGTTCTCACATAACGTAACTTAAGGGGGCACATCCGAGTAGAAGGTGGAAAAAATAGGTGAATTTTGGGAATTATTATCTCAAAAACTATTTGTTCGATTTCCTTCAAGTTTGTTTTATTCGAAAGTATAAATATTGAGGTATATTGACAATTTTTTTTATAAATATATATTGACTGGTAGCGCTGTTATTGTGACCGGCGCGGTCTGCGGTCTCCATGATTGTATGCGGCCGGCTGATCTGAAACAAAAATCTCGAAAAGATTCTCAAAATGTAATGTATAAAGTCCTTTGCATCGTAGGATTTCTTAAAAAATTTTTTTTACATAATCGGGCTTCATTGGAAATTACATTCCCTTTTCAATCTAAATTTCCTACTTTTCTGGTTTGATAAAAAAAATAATAATTGAGTAGAAAATTTGCTACGATGAGAAGGGCTTTATACATTATAATCTTTTCGACATTTTTGTCTCAGATCAAACGACTGCATGCAATCACGGGGACCAGCAGCGAGGGACATATTTTACGCCGGCCACAATAACAGCGCTCCCAGTCAATGTATATTTATACAACATTTTGTCAATATATGTCATTATTTATATTTTCGAATAAAACAAACTTGGATGAAATCGGACAAATAGTTTTTGAGATAATAATTCCAAAAATTCATCAATTTTTTCTGCCGTCTACTCGGGTATGCCCCCTTAATCGAATTAATTCGATACGATTTTATTACGATAATTAGGCATATTTGCATTGAAATCTGTGCTCTAAACCTTTTTGGAATCAGTGTAAGATGTAATACGTTGCGTTTTTGGATCGAAAACACCGTCTCCTGTGTCGTAGCAACCAGAGGGAAGAATTGTGGCCGACTGCCGGGCTGTCTTGCGTGTTCGTCCGCCAGGCCTCAGGCCTTTTTTTATGCTCTCGTGAAATCTTAAAATATATTCGATATATTTTAAACCATTAATTCGTCACGCTTCTTTGGGGAAAATATTTCTTTTAAACCACACATTTGTGTACGGTGGAAAGATAAATCGAAACACCATTTGTTAATCGTTAATTAAAAATAATTTTAAATGCGACGAAGTTCGTCATACAATTACATCATTTGGTATGAGAATTTTTGTCTTAATAATCCTTCCTATTTAACGTGAACTTTACACATGAGTATAAAAAGCCTGAGCAATGCCCGAGAACGAGGAAACGAAATATCGTAATAGCCGCCTAACAGAGAAGTTAATGTTTCGCGAAATGAGAATTGGCTGTGATAAGTCGATTCGTTAGCAGAGTTCGTTTCTCACGCGTATACATGTATATACCGAAATTAATTCGATAATTTCCACCCATCACATATTGCAATATAAATGGGAGATTCATCGAGCCGTGAATACCAAGCGTTTTATTTTTTCTTCGAAAAAGCACGGCCGCTTATTCGTCATCATAGGAATCGTTGAATTCGCGAAAAAGATTATCTCGTTAGAATCCGAGGTTGGGGAATGTCGGCAGTTGAATAACATCGAGCGCGTGAAAATTTCTTCGTGCTCTTCTTTTCCGAGCGAGCTATTAAAAACCGAGACATTTTTTTTTCGTCTTGCATGTGTATACTTGGTACGGCTCATTCAGTGCGAATTTCTCGCTCGTGTGTATACGGTTTTCGTTATTACGCGCTCGGTGGTTTCGAGCTGAGAAAGTCACTTCTCTCGATTGTGGTTTCTCGGGTATCCGTAATTACAACGTTATATTGTTTCGGAGTAACGATGCACCGGGCCACGGTAAAAGACTCATACCATCAACACCTCGTGGTGTTCGTTTCGTGACAACAATATATGCCAGAATGCAGATCGAGAGATATGGGAAAAAAATGCGTTGCGTGTAGAAAACAAAAGATTTGTACGAAGTCCATACCAGCACGATTCATTCTTATATTAATGTATATATGTAGACTACTCCAAAGAATTAAAGGAACAGCACATTTCTTCCCTCTTTTTTACGGTTTTTTGGTGCCCTGTATCTCTGTGAAAAATGGTCGTATCGAGATGAAAAAAAAAGCATGTTGAAGCTTCAAGTTTCTAGTTTCAAGATCTTTTGACAACATTTTTTTATGAGCTACAGTTATCTCGCAATCATAAGAAATAGCGCGAGACAAAAATTTTCAACATTTTTTTGTTTTTTTTTTCAAGGGTCCACGGGCTTGGGGATTTTTTTCAGTTCAATCAATATATAGGTCAGTTAGCTTGTTTATTCAGCTACAATTTCATTTTTTGTCAGTCTTTCTACGTCCATTTTTTGCTGAAATATCCGACTTTGAATGAAAAAGGATCCTTTTGTCTTTGATCATCGATACCTCAGCAAACAATGATCGCACATGAAATTAAGAGGCAGTTTTGAAAATTTGAATACATTTCCCATAAGACCCTTTCATTGATTTTTGAGAAACAATTTTTTTTCCACTCTTAACGTCAATTTAAAAACCGTACAAAAAAATGACTTTTTCTAGCGTTTCAGTAAATCTACCACTACTTTACAAATATTCATGGAAAGACTGACGTTGCCAGGTTTTTTTCAGCTTAATGTACCCCCAATAGCCTTGTAAATTTTCAAATTGATCCATTGAACCGTTTTTTCGGAACGATTGATCTAAGTTTTACAAAAGAATTAAAGGAACAAGTGTTCCGAAACAACGTGTCATCATCATCAAAATGAAAAGACGATTTTTTTTCGAATTTTCCACAACTTTGCACTAGGTACTTGTTAAATTCAAGAAAAAAAATTTCGAAAAATAGAAAAAAAAATTTTGTAATAAAAAAAAATTCAGAGTATCAACTTTTAATTAATGCAGTTGAAGATGAGTGAAATTATGGTACGCAAAGGTCAAATCGTGTCTGATATGAGTCAGTATTGTTTCCTGAAATGTTTTCCAAATTCAAAAAAAATAAAAAATAATTTTTTTTGAATTTTTTGAATTTTTTTTCTCAAATTTAACGAATAACTAGTGAAAAGTTGTGAAAAGAGTCGGAACAAAATTGTTCTTTTCATTTTTATGACGATTACACAATGTTTAGGAATGATACACTTGTTCCTTTAATTGTTTTGTAAAACTTTGTTTAATCGGTCCGGAAAAATGGTTCCATGGATCAATTTGAAAATTTACTGGGCTATTGGGGGTACATTAAGCTGAAAAAAAACCTGGCAACATTAGTCTTTCCATGAATATTTGTAAAGTAGTGATAGATTTACTGAAACACGAGAAAAAGTCATTTTTTGTACTTTTTTCAAATTGCTGTTAAGGGTGAAAAAAAATAGTTTCTCAAAAATCAATAAAAGGGTCTTGTAGAAATTGTATTCAGATTTTCAAAACTGCCCCTTAATTCCCTGTGCGATTATTGGTTGCTGAGATATCGATGAACAAAAACGAAAGGATCCTTTTTCATTCAAAGTCGGATATCTCAGCAAAAAATTGACGTAGAGTGACTGACAAAAAATGAAATTGTAGCTGAATAAACAAGCTAACTGACATATGTTCATTGGTTCAACTGAAAAAAAAATTCCCGAGCCCGTGGACCCTTGAAAAAAAAAACAAAACAAAAATTGAACATTTTTGTCTCGCGCTATTCCTTATGATTGCGAGATAACCATAGTTCAAAAAAAAATTTTGCCAACTCAAATATAGAGACTCGAAGCTTCAAAATGCTTTTTTTCATTTCGATACGACCATTTTTTACAGAGCTACAGCGCTCCAAAAAACACTGACAAAAAGGGAAGAAATGTTCTGTTCCGTTAATTCTTTGGAGTAGTGTATATATATATATATATTTATATCATTTTTAGATGGAGGAAAGTAAAACAATGATTGATATGAGAGTAGTTTTCCTAAAACGCCAGCAGATTGATTTTCATTCGAGAGAAGTTGAATGAATTCCTAAACATTCTTCAGGCCATTTTTTAAAACGTGCGAACAAAATAAAATTCAAGAATAGCTGAAATTCAATCAAGATACTTAAGATCCTGCAATACCAATTTTTAAGGTTAAATTTTAAAGGTTAAAATCAATTTTAAAATAAATTTTAAATCCGTTGCTTAAATTACCTCCTGATTGATCAATGTATTTATTGTTAATAATTACGTTCGGAGATAAAAAATAATAAAATCATCCGTATACTCTGGTTTAAAATTTCTATATAAAACGAGTATAAAAACGATTTGAAGTATGAGTTACTTCTTGACTCGGCAAAATAAGTAAGGAAAGGGAAGATATTTCGTTTTTTCGCCAGAAGCACCTCTTGATTAATGCGGGTTGCATCTATGCGCAATAAATGATGAATTTGTGTATATCCGTTTGTCGCGTAACAGCAATAGAATCGAGAGAGTCGTTTTCACTTTTACGGGAATTGCTGAGAAATTGCGAGGATAATTTCGTTTCTTTTTTGTGTCTCATCGCGATAATGTATTGAGGATCCCAAGGACAGGGACATTAGCGTACAGGACTTGTATACACGTTGCACATGCGTAGCGTAATAACTGAAGCGAAAGCATCCTCTCGCGCGACTTTCGATCCGTGCTCATTTGCCTCGATCAATTAGATACTCGCGTTTGTCTCGCTTTGTAGGCGGAAGGCTTTTGCACAGCGTGAAATATCGGTTCGTGTGAGAATTCGAAAGGAGTATGTAGAAATTTCCAGGCCGAGTCAACGCCCGTCGATCCAAACCGTCGCCCAACATCGATAAAGATTGGATTATTTTTTTTTGTTTTCAATTGCCAATAAAAAACGATTGACGTCTGTACCAACTGGCTGACAGATTTCTTAGATCAGCATACGAAAAGTACTGGCGTTTCGAACGTCTCATGTGTTTGAAATATTTCCCGATTCAGTTTTTTTGTTGTCCATTTGCAGAATCTAAAGGAAGTGTCAGACATTTATGGCCTAGCTTAGAAACTCACCGCCTGTCTGGAAATTTGCAATAATTCCAGTTTTCTTCGTCGTAGATGAGTGCGTCACGAAAACTGTGTTTGTGCTCTATGAGCTCACCGCGATCGTGAACTACGTCAAGACGCTGATTTTCGGACCAGTAGAAAGACCCGTGACCGTGAAACATTCCATCTCGTATCTCGCCCTCGTAAATAGCGCCTAATTTGCAGAGAAATTCTCGAGTACATTTCGGCTCTACATTTCTCCCTTTCGACAAATTTATTATAAAGTTCATTCTACGATAATTACGCAGAGATAAATTCAAAATTACATGTCTTTTAAGGTATTATTTTTACGAACTCGACCATATAATAATTTATTTATTTTCGTCTACAATTAGGTAAAAATATGTCCCAGTAGACTGGTAAAATTTCAAGCCAAGTTACCGAATTTATAACTAAAAATGACGACTTTAAAAATCGTCTAATTTATGCAGCTCTTTATGGAAACGACATGATGGATCTTTATGGAGATGACATGACTGATAATTTATATAATAAATAACTCTAGATGTCTGATATAAACTTAGCTCTTAGCATGTGAATATTCTGACGATTCCTCAACGACAATAAAAACCGGAGGTCGCCGAATATTTAATAAAAATATTAATGATAAAACTCAGAAAAATGTGACTAGCAGAACATTTTTCGGAACTGCGACTTCTCAGAGAACACGTAAAGATGTATAAATCTACAAAAAATTATATGAATTTTTTTATTCCACTTCATCGTTGGGTATGATAATTGATTGTAACTTATTTTTATTAAGCGACACTGTAATCAACTAATGATTCAAAAGGGCCCTGGCTAATGCGTACAAAAAATACGACGCTCCGCGAAAGGAGTACTTTAAATATCGATATTCACTATAATTAAACATGCGTATCAATTGTTTACCCCCCCCCCCGCCCGAAACGAAAATGATTTTGACAAAAAAATCTGTATTCGTTGATACGATTATTTGAAAATGGCATTCAGTCGCGCGAAGTGCATCGGTATGGTGATGTGCCGATCTATATTCAAGTCGAGAGTGCCCGAAATCGGAGCAACGTGGCGACCAAACGTCGGCCACCGTCACATCGACACTAATCGCAACACGCATCCTTAATCGTGTTTTTTTTCCTCTCCTCTGACCGAGATGCACCTTAGCAACTTGGCAAGTGTGAATGGGATATTTGAAATTTATTCCTCGATCAACTGGGTCAGTTAGGAAAGTACTGCGCATTTTTATCAATGAGCTTACCTAACGTGCAGGATGATGCCTCATTAGGAATGGGCGGTACGCGCTCGTAAAGTTAACGATGTTAAAATCTTCGCGTTCTTTCCATCCGTTCCACGATAACTAATTTAACACTTTTCAGCTGTACTTTTCAAATAAGGGCAATTTTTTTTGTGGGTTCCAAAAAAAAAACGAGCATCGTTATCTAAGACATCAGTCGACTAATTTTTTTCTCCAACGTTCTTCGACTATTTTTCCCGCTCATGATTTTCTCTCGAGCTACACCGCGTGGGTGGAAAATCGATACTCGATTCTTTCGCGATGATATCCTACCAAAGAGATCGACGGGCGCGTAAGGGACGAGGACAGACGGTGCTTTATTATTCCCGGATACTCGAGTTATATAGCGATCGAGAGGGCGGTAGACCCGTTCAATTGATCACCAGACAACGTGGGTGCATCGAAATCGAACAGTATACATGGAAAGTTAGCGAAAATGACAAAATCCGCCGATTTCATATTCAGTCCCGACGAATAGAGGAAACTCCGGATCAACTGTCATGTCTCCAAGATTCGGGAACATCCCATAACGGAAATGCGAGCTATGTTCGATTTTTTTACAAATTTATTCCTCATCGTTTTCTTCGAACAATTGAGCCATTAGGCCAATGGCGCATGGACCGACCACCTTTTTTCTTCAAAATAAAAGTGCTTGCTTGGTCCTTTTATCTTTAGGACACGGACTCCCGTGCAGAAATTGTCGTAAGCATCCAATTGGATTCCCATACTTGTTCCTACCACCTGATACGGATCCAATTGGTCATTGGATTGGATCCCATAGATGGCATTGGATCCCTATACTAAAACGTCGAGCTTGCAAATTAGATTCTCATCGGGATTCCCCATTGGAATCCAACGTACGAATACAATTTCAATCCTAAAGAATTCCCACATTATCGAACAGAATCCTATACGATGCTTCATAGATCCCATCGCATTCTGTACGTTAAATTTCCTAAACAAAATGTATAGATATAAAAAATAAGTGGATCTTGAAAAGATATAAATTTTGATCTTAAGCTCAAAAAGTATAAATTGATTAAAAAAGTATATCCTAAAAATTCATTTGAAGCAAATCACTGAAAATCCACTATAATAATCGTTTGTTATTAATGTTACTGCACTTTGGCATAATATCACTACACACGTACAAGCTCACAAAGCGTGCAGGTTATATTTTAACACACCGAGTTTTCTCTCGTGACTTTTCACATATTTTCGATTCGAGCGTGGTAAAAATTGTCAAACGGCATTCATCGTGGAACCGTGCGGAATCCAATTTGATTCCAATGTAGACTCCCGACGTGCGGTGTCCCTATCAAATCTCTATAGGGATGTAGTAGGATCTGGGGACTCCCCGACAAATGTCTGCATGGACTACCGAACGTGACTCAAATTGACGTATTCCAGATCCGTTGAGAAGTTCATCTCAAGAGGAGATCCGAAAGTTATCGATTGCGTTCGATTCGCGAATAAAAACGACTCGTCCCCTGACACCCATTTGCGAAATGTTAAAAAAAAACGGAGAACCTAACAGTAGCCAGCTACGAACGGAATCACGATATCCTTCATCATTGTTCACGTAGGAGGCAAAAAAATGGTCCAAATTAATGGGTCACCTTCAACATGTCACAGTCTTCTCGTTACGGGGGACAAAAAATCTGAGATACCTGTTTGACAGGATGTTGATTCTTGACTAGAACAACGGGTCCCCGAAACGAGAAAAAGAAGAGAGAACCAAAAAAAAAACAAGAAAAAGAAAGGTATGAAAACCCGTTAAATTCTCAAATAGCTTCGGGACATATATCGAGCGTATGGACATGTATTTCGGAGTTGGTTCAGAACTATCGAGTTTAGCACATGTGTGCGCGGGTTCGTTCGAAATCCGGGCGAACAGTACAGTCTCTCACGTGGGTTCGGCCCGAGAACGAGCGAGGGAACGAGACCGGTAGAATGAGAGGAGATCATGCTGCACGGTAACGGTAAGAAGGAACGTGCGAAATTGCCCACGAGGTCGTTCCGCTCGCGTCGCGGAATCCCCGGCGTGTAAATTCCGCTTGCACCGCGCGCAGAGATCGCGTCAGTGAGACCATTCGAGAATCGGCTCTCTCCTCCTCTCACCGCGTGCACATATAATCTTTCGATTCTTTCGCTCCTCCTGCCGTTTGCTTTTCTTCGATTCGCGGGACGAGCGCACGCAAGCTCGCGACATAATTCTTCGCAAAGCCGCGTGCGGGCGCTTGTCGCGAAGAAATAAGAAGAAGAAATAAAAACGAAAGAGAGAAAGAAAAAAAAGAACAGAAAACGGTGCGAATAAGTGATTGGGTGAGCGCGTGTATAGCGGTAAATACGACACGGGTGACGCATCTTAAACAGCTATCGTGCACCACACGAGCCGGCGTAGCACACATCACGTAATATGGAACTTTTCGTAGGGAGACGAAAGTTCATTCGTTAAATACTTCTTGACAGTACACGTGTTTTCGTATCGGTACCTCACCGAGAGACAAATATGCGGAGGATTGAATAAATTTAAATTGTATTTTATTAAAAAAAAAATTAAATTCTATGTTTTTTTTGCTGCTCCTGAAAATGAATAAATTTAAATTTTATTTTTGTTGTTGCTGCTCCTCGAATAGATTAAATGTAAATTGTATTGCATTTGAATTTGACCAAAAACAAACAAAAAAATGGAGTACCTCGTCTTTCGACTTGGGCAGCTGTTCGAGTAAGAAGTTTGAGAGTTCCAAACAAACCCAAACTAAATTCTGTCAGTTTTTTTCCAAAACCATCAGAACCAATATTTAGGGTATTCCTTTCACGAACCAAATATTAACCACTCGTGGTCACACTTCCAAATTCAATCGCGGTGCTCACACTTGGGTCGATTCTACGGACTATCCGTCCGAAGTGGTTAAAAAAATTACGGAATATGCTTTGAACTTTCTAGATGATGTACGACAAATGTATTTATAAGAAATAAAATGGCGACGTGTTAAAAAAAAATTCATAAAGAGGTGAAAACACAAAAAAGACACCTTTTCGCTAAAAAAAATCATAGTTCCGTGAATTTTCAACATTTTTTACTTAAAATTTGGACGTGATACTCCTTAAATATGCTACTTTTGAGAAAAATTAGTAGGATAGTGCGCGTTCCAAAAAAGGTATTTATTCCGACATGTGAAGAGGGTAAATTTCATGGTATGGGCATACTTCAAACTCCAGGTAAAATGGTGAATGCGGTCCCTTTCGAAGCCGGAAACTATTATATATTTACGCAAAAAATTGATCGTCGGGTCGTTTCTACTCAGGGTGACCACGAAGGGTTGAAAAATTAACTGATTTTCGTCTACAATTAAATAAAAATATATGCCAGTATACTGCTAAAATTTCAAGCCAAGGTACTGAACTTTTAACAGAAAATTACGACTTTAAAAATTGTGGAGATGATATGCTGGCCTCATTTTTATCTGATAATTTATATACTAAATAACTGTAGATGTCTGATATAAACTGCTCTAAGAAAGTAAAAATTCTGAAGATTCCGTAATGGTAATAAAAACAGTGGGTCATCGAATGTTTAAAGAAAATATTAATGATGAAACTTCGAAAAATGTGACTAGCGGAAGAATTTTCGTAACTGCGACTTCATTTTTATGCGAAATTTTTCATTCCAATTTATCGTTGGATACAATAATTGATCGTAACTTATTGTTATTAAGCTCCATTGTAATCTACTAATGATTCGAAAGGACCCTGCCTTAAGCGCCCACAAAATACGGCCCTCCGCGAAAGGAATACCTTAAAAAAGCCATGTTTCAAAAAACATATTAAATGTACTATATTGGAAAAATTAATAATCACAGATCTCAAATTGTTGGCTGATTAAAGTGCGGCGTCTTTTTATAACATCCGGTCGAGGTTTTACGTATACATATCCGGTTGGGCCACGAATTCACGGATTGCTAATAGAAGGACATACATCACACAATTTTTTGTTGCTAAGTTACCTGCGTTAGGCCTCCCGGTCTGCTATTTTTTATGAGTACACGTTTACAGTAAAATGTAAGAGCAATGCTTGGATGACGAGATGCGAAGTGTGTCCTCGTTGTCGGTGGTCAATTAGCGCGTCGGACGTACGTGCAAAAAAAGCCGCGAAGGTGTGCGCGCACGAGGTGCATTCGGAATACGTGGGGGTGTATTAGTTGGGAGGCCGTTGTTATTATTGCGTACACAAGTCCGCGGTGGGCATTCACAACGTGCGAATATAAAATCTACTCGCGTTGGCACGCACGTATCGCCCCTCGTCGTTGTCAGTCGGCTAATTAATTAACGACCACTACCTATTGATATATATATATATACACATTCATTCATTTCGTTAATGAATTTCACAGACCTCGTCACACGGGTGTGATAAAATTCTGTTCACGTTTAAGCACACTAGGGTATATATGTACATATCAATAAACAAAACTGTGGGATAATTGAGTGAGACCGCAATTTAGGCGAAATTGTGACGATATTATTTTTACTTATATGAACGTGAATTTTTGGAAAATGGATAGGGCTGTGTATACGCTACCATAAATAAAAATGGGACAACGACGCTTATTGAGATGGATGCAATTTTTGTAGTCAAAGGAAATTTTTATGTTTATATATCTCTATAGATTCCCCATGAAGCGTATCGCCTACTTGCTATTCAACAGCATAGAATTCTATACCTCGATGCCACTTTGATAATCAAAAATGAAATATTTTGCTCCTCAGTTTTCCGATTGTTAACGTTTTTCAACTAATCATACAAATTTCCCTCAGCCTTTGCATCTTGGATTTTTGATAAGCAAAGATTTGAGCTTATTACTCAAAAACAGTATGCTAAAAAAATGTTTCAAATAATTAAAATGGAAAATATGCATTAACCGACCATTTGGCAAGACGTATTTTCCAACCCCAGCCATTCCGAGTGCATCCCAACTTCCGTCGTACGAGCTTCCGGTCACGAAGTGCACCTCTTGCGACATTGCAAGACCGCCAATAAAACAGCTCTTATCTGGCTCCGTTCGCGGTTCTCGTGTTAATTCGCCGTTGCCACGTTCACGTTTCACCGAACCCAAATCGAATTCCCTCGATATCTGTACAAAATTATTGACGAGCTTTCCAGGCAAATAGGTTTGCGTCCTCTATTCAACGAGTTTACCGTTCCTATATACGTGTTATCGCTTTTTCGGAAATTCGTACGTGTTTAAAATTCATTTAAATTCGAGGCAATATTTTACGCAGGATTTCCAAATAATCGATTAACTAAAGGGTCAACAAAAAAGTGAAAAGTAGGGTCTTATTCGCAAAGCTATTTAATTTGCTTCAAACAGAGAAGAACTTTTATTTGTGGAAATGAATTAAGGTATTCCTTTCGTGGAGGGCCGTATTTTGTGAGCACATAAGCCTGGGCCCTTTTGAATCATTAGTAGATTATAGTGGCGTTTAATAAAAATAAATTACAATCAATTATTATACCCAACGATTAACTGGAATGAAAAATTTTGCATACATTTTGTAGATTTAGACATTTTTACATATTCTCTGAGAAATTGCGGTTACGAAAATTCTTCTGCTAGTCTCATTTTTTTAAGTTTTATCATTAATATTTTCTTCAAACATTCGGTGACCGCATATTTTTATTGTCTTTGCGGAAACTTCAGAATTTTTACATACTCAGAGCAGTTTATATCAGACATCTAGAGTTATTCGGTATATAAATTATCAGATATAAACGAGACCGGCGTCCCATCTTCATAAAGTGCTGCATAAATTGGACGATTTTTAAAGTCTTAATTTTTTTGCTAAAAGTTCGGTACCTTGGCTTGAAATTTCACCAGTCTACTGGGATGTATTTTTACTTAATTCTCGATGAAATTCAGTTAATTTTTATATATTCGGGTTCGTGAAAGGAATACCTTAAGGCCTTGTACACGTGAAAAAATGCAAATTATTTCGATATTATTGTATCCTGAATTTTCGACAATATTTTAAGCTTTTCAGAATTACAAATTTACTAAATGCTGATATTACGGCATTTGGAGCGCCCAAGCTTTATTCTCTTTGAAGTAGGTAGATGACCGGTGCGCGTTATGCCCAACTTCATTGTTTCCCTCTAGCATGCTTCCCTAGGAAACATGCTAGAGACTTTCTAGATGCTGAGGTAGGCCTCACATAGGGTGCAGGCTGCCATTAAATAAGGTAAAATAATATTTGATATTAGATACTGCGCGGCGATTCGTATCGCTAACTTCAAAGCCCCTTTCCCGCGAATTGCTTTTTTGACCTCGTGTTAGTTAAAACTCACGAATCGAGGTTCCGATCGCTTTCAAATTTTTACGACATATTTGATTTATTAACACCTATCGCGTGAACCTCGAAAAATAAAAAAAATGATTAGCCGATTTTTGAAAATAAGTAACTTATTAGTAGAAAATTGAGTCAAAAAGTTTAAGTACTCCAATTTCCACAAGCTTTAAAAAAAACTTGTTGGTTCACACCGAAGGGACATCTATTATGTAATCATAAATATGTCTATTTTCTTTTTTAGACACTGTCAATTTAGACATTGTCAGTTCGAAGGCGAGAACTGTCACCACCAACCCGAGCGTCAAGAAAAACTATTTACTCACCGGCCAATAACTCCGTCATTTTTTAATATTTCCATAATTGTTTTGTTTTTCGTTAGGCAGAGAAGAGATTGAATAAATATTGTATAAAAATAAGTTTGGCAATATATGCGTCGCTTTTTTTTAAAGCTTTTGTAAATGTACCTACGAAAATGGATAAGATCGCGTATATAGTGCCTCAAACGAAAACATACTATCATACAGATCCTTCTTTTTAAAACATATTGATCGCTTCCAGATGAGCAAGTTGCAAAAATCAACATTAAACTGCCTACGAGTATACTTTTTAAAATAAATGATGAATCATAAAGCGACTGACACTTGTCTTTTCTGACGTCTCGAATTTTTCATCCTCGAGGATTTTCGACTGATCTCCATAACGTTCGGTGCTGGCCGAATTCCTGACCTCGTTATTTGACTGAAAATAATCGTCGGTTTGGCGTTGTTCGACTACTGAATGATCGGGACTAGTTTCCGACAAACTCGACGACGATCCAGGCATAGCGTCCTATGTTTATCCGCCGCTTTTCCGTTAAACTGTCAAAGTAGGTGTCGCACACGTGGATGAACAACGTGAAATGAGACAATTATAGAAACGAGGGAGTATTCGTATGTATGTTACGATTTACACATATATGTGCGTTGCGATGAATTCAAAAGGTATACGCGGACAGCGGGCCCTCCGTGTGTATCGGCGTTCCTTCGTATTCTATTTTATCGTCAGCTACCAAACGCTTCGCGCATGATAAACGACTCGAAGCCGCCGAGTGTAGACGTCACAAACTGAAATGGCATTTCAAACCTTTGCCCTTTTTCTTCGTCCTTTTCTCTTCTCTCTGCAACCAATTTCTCTCCTTTCGATTACGCCTCGATATCGGGATTTTGAATCACTCACCCAGATTGTGCGAATTAAAAGCACACTTGAGCTATTGGATAAATAAATGAAAAAAAAAAAAAAATACTTTCCAAACGGGTTTACAGTTAATAACGTCGACAATCGAACGGTAACGAATATGAGATCTGCGATTCAAGCAATCTTTTTTGTTTTTCCATATTTTTTATATGCAGGAATTGTGAGCGCAAAAAATAAGGGAACCAGTTTTTAACATGGTGAGTTCGTCGAATAATCTGCAAAAAAAACAGATCGATGGAAACGTTCCTTCTGGAGAGGGCAGATTTTTTTTACTGCGATATAGAAAAGAGCTCATCCTCGTTCTCAAAACAGATAGTACAATCGTACTAAACGAATAAAAACGCACGATTGGCCGATGCGAGTGGAAGTGTCGAATAATTTTGTGAAAACAAAACCAACGAAATATAACGATGCGAAAATGACCAACGAAATGTTTTTTTTTACTCACGCCATTGAAAGCCTTTTGTTGCAGAATAAGTACGGATCGATTGAAATATATATTTGTCTACCAATTAAGAAAATTTAACCTGGATAAAAAAATGCACATATTTGTCAGACGTCTTCGATCAGTTTTCGCACTGCCTCCAGTTACCGAGGTATAATAGAGTCAGTGGAGCCGGGAGAAAGGATCGCCTTAACGAAAAATCAATGAACCGGCTTTTGGGATTATAGGATGATCGTCCCGATGTCCTCAATCGGACAGACCTGCAGCATCCTCGCAGGGTATGTGTCAGGTGTAAAATCCTAACGTCAGCGGGGATGAACGAAGAAGAGGTGAGCGTGTTCCAGCTATATATTAGGGTCGTAGGGGTAGGGGTTATAAAAGACATCCGTTGGCCGTGAGGCGCTCAGTGCGAACGCGAGGTCTGAACAGCGAGGTACTACCACTCGTTGTATCATCTCTCTCGTCGGTTTAAAAAACAATCCATCGATCAACGGTTTACCTCTAAACGTACAGCAAAAACATAACTTTGCAAACTTTATCGCGAAATAGGGCGGCAATATGAGCTCGACAGGTTAACGAGAAAATCCGTTTGACAGCCGAGAGACGAGAGTCAAGGAAAGTCTTAAAACAGTGTAAAGAGTGCTGTGATTTTTCGCTCGATTAATCATCGAGAAAAGGCGAATCCGTGCAAGGTAGGATTTTTTTTCTTTTTCCGCACAATTCAACGTATCTCTTTCTATTTAGATTAATTTATCGATCCGATAGTTCATTGTCCGTCGTCGAAAAGGTCTGAAGTTTATATGGGCAATTGCTATATAATATTGATTTTGTTATCGCCGATGTTGATCATTTTTTTAAAGAATCTTTTGCTTGACCAAACATGGAAAAAACGCTTTTTCAAGTATTGCCTTTTTCAATAACAGTTTTTGATGCACTGTCATTACGTTGCGTGTACGCCTATGCGTATCCGTGCATTCGTTCCTACATTCGTAGCATGGCTATCTTCGTATTTCTACCGGGCTGCGAAATACTCGATTTAAAGAAATCGATAACAAACCGAATTGCAGAGGTACAGAGAAAGAACGAGAGAACCGGGGCGGGCGGGGGAGGGAGATGTCAGAGTCGACGTGAACGAAAAAATGCCAAGTACATCAACGTGTAAAATATAACTCAGTTATAAATACGTATATCTATGAATAGGGTATTCAATGTGAAGCAGGACAATACTTTGCTAGAAGCAATTTTCGGAATCTTTTTTTCAAATCGTCACCGTGACTACGAAGCAAGTCATTAAACTGAAATAAAGAAGAAATCCTTTTGAAATCTTCATTCAGAGGCTGTCGCTTTCAATTTCTATCTCCACAATCGTCATTTATGAACGAAATATTGCTTTGAAGAATTCTCTTTCATATTCACGAACGATTAAATTAAATAATACAATCCGTCCATATCGGGAGTTCGTTTCATCTTGCAAAATTATTCGTTTAGTACGAATGGGCGAAAGTGTCGCGATGACAGGCTCGAAGAATAGATCCTCATATTTTTGTAGCCTACTATGTTGCGAATGATTCCATTTTTGAAAGGATCTCGAAAACTATGACTTAGATGGAATAATCTTACGCTTAAAACGATTTCATTCGCAACAAATAAGAAAACGTATAAGAAATTCAGAATTAATTGATGCGAACATGTATTTTATGCTGCCTCGTATTGTGGAGAGCAGACTTTCATTTTTGGATAACGAGACTTCTTGTCGACTTGACCTAGAATGCCCTATGTACGTCGGGCCCCTACATTTGTATTTTAGAACGAAGTCTGCGAACTCGTGCCACGAGGTCACGAGGTTGTCATTTATTCCTGGCATCGAGAATCTTGTTACCAATCCCTTCAATATTGAATTTTCCTGGACCGCAAAGAACGTCACGGAGTACGGTTGCCCGGTAAAAAAAGAGTGAACTCAATAACGGATTTTAGAATTCCACAAGTGCCAATCCCGCACACTTTTCCGATCGGTGTACCTTCACACAAAGCGAACTGATGAAAAAAAAGCGTTTTTTTTGCTCGTTAATAGTTTATTCGTGGTAATGCAAAAGCTTTAGACGTCGTGTGTGCGAGGATGTGTATGTGTGTGTGTGTGTGAGTGGGTGTTTGCGCGTTTGTGTCAGGCACGCGTCGATCGAGAATTCATCGTGGTTGGTTTGTTGTACAAACATCGTAAAAGCAATCGTCGATCGGTTGTGTGCTGGATATGCGCTGTGGCTGCTACTCCGAGAGAGCAAGAGAGACAGAGAGAGAGAGAGTGAGAGAGAGGAGGCGGGAGGGAAAAGAAAAATGTTCAATTGTACATTTGAAACAATTCGCCGACTCTGTTCAGTTGTGATAAAACTGCACTAGAAGAACGTGAATAGGGCCTTGCGTTCCAGCGGAAAAAATTGGATAACAAAGTCAATGGGTTTTCATTTTTTATAATATTATGTGATGAAGATCTAATCAACGTTATTTTTTAATGTGAATAGCAATTCGACCGCTCTTTGATAGGCGTCGAGAACTATTTTTGTGTGATTATGACGAAAATACTTGTCAACGATGTACGCACTTATATTAATAGTGATAAAGCTCGTGCTATAAAAATTTCGTTGAATTTCGGTCAAAGGAAGGCCAACAAGGTTTGCATTTTTCGAGCACAGCATGGTTTCGAAAATAATAATGAACTTTTCTCACAATTCCGTAATTTACTGACTTACATTTGATTTTCATTTTATCGAGTTAATTGCCGTTCATGAAACGTAAATTCAAAACATTATTCAAAAACGCAATTGTTCAATTATTACGAGGCAGTATAAAATCTTTCAATGTTTCCTGATGAGATCGATGTCACGGGATTGCACAATAGTGCAGTTTTCCAAAAACGTAATACACATTGTATCTTCGTTTACGACACTCTCATTGCGCTCTCACGGCAGAAAGTGAGAAATCAAACGGCATTTCTTGACAAGTGTCGTGCGTAAAAATTCGCAAAATCGTACATTCGTTACACTATCTTATGGCGAAATACGGATTCCAATGACTGCACTCTTGTATCGTGTCTAGAAGATCTGTGTACGCTACCAGCGTCTTTCGGAGTCTCACGAAATCTCACTCTAAAATGGGCCAAGCTCGAGTTCTTCGACTTTGACCGCATACTAATGTAAGCGACTCTAGGAGTTCCGTACGGGTGTTCGAATTTCTGACGCGAAAGAGTCTGCTTTTTTTTGCGAGCGCTGGTTTCGTTCTCTGTACAAATGTTGAATGCACCTTTGCTGGTCACGCTTTTCGCACCACAAGTCGTAATAATAATGACTCTTGCACGTGCCCAACGCAGATTGTGATTGACACTGGCCTCGATAGGTCGTCGTCGTTTTTTTCTTAACTGCTAAATTACACGTCGATATTTGACCGTAATACTTGACCTCTGAGCTTACGATAACTGTTTTCCTTCAACAATTGTGGTCACGAAGAACAGACTGTTTACCGCCTTATAAATGTAAGAAATGCGATCTCTTTTCGTTCCTCGTTATTTTGCACGGTTTAGCAAATATCATGCATTTTAATGAATTTTGGCGAGCACGACTGTAATACTCAACGACATGGAAGTCCTGGCTTTGTATGGGATTAATGGGATCATTACGTGAGCCAAGGAGTTTTATACTCGTTATCGGGAATGAACTACATCATTATAGCAACGAATATTATCCCTCGGTGGCTTCTAGAATTACGATAATAGCAGGAGATTATATGGGAGACAAGCGCAGTATACGTGAAAGGTAAGGATGAATTCGCAAAGTAGTACAAACGTTTATTTCTCAGACTCGCTAGGCATTTGTGCTCGACGTGATGCACACTCGACGCTTAAAATTTGCATTCTGATATTTTCATCCGAATCATTCAGCTTGCGATTTTTTAATTACAATTTGTTCTTTAATATCTCGTAAGTATATGTAAATTATTGCTGGCTCGTCGCATCTGATAAAAAATTGTACGGGTATTCAATTCCTCCTTTTATATCACCGGGAAGGAAACTAGAGGAATTGATTAACCTTCACAGAGGGCTCTTCCATCATATATTATCTCTCTTCGTTATATATACATATATATATATATATATATATATTTATGTATGTACGAACAAAAAGTATTCCACAGCAACTTGGCGTACGTCTCACCTACTGGGATTCTAGCCAGATTTTTTTCAATAATCTCATGTCGGGCCTGGCATACACGTAGATTATTATGCAAACATTTTCTAACGCACCCTCGATAATAGTATACTTCATTTCCAGGTATATTTCATTCGGGCATTTACACAAAAGCCCCCGATACATACGAGGCCTCTTAAATTCTAGTCTTATTATCCGTTTGTTGTGATTTCATCCATATAAAGGTATTTTCCATACAATACTTATCCCGTTTACCCCTCAGGCACGAAATTGCTTTGCTGCTTTTTCAAATCCCTCTGTTGCACCCTCGACAATAATTTTTCGTTTCTAATCAATCTTTAAAAAAATAAATGTTCAAATAGGCCAACATCGAGTAGCGTAAGTTAAAAAATTTACCTCGAGTTTGCGTGGAATACGCGATAGAAATACGTAAAGAGTACGAGATCCGGAACACGAAAGAACGGTCTTGAAGGGCCTGTACCTGTCGGACTGTGTGAATGCGGGAGGTGGACGCGCAGCCTCTGCTCGCATCTCTTAAACACGGTGGCCTGGTTGCCTGGTACCCTGGATGGTCGATCACCGACCGTACCCTCCTCACCTCGGGATCTCCTCATACATATATATTCTCTTTTCATACATATGTATATGCGCGTACACGCATACGAATACATAATAAATATGTATGTGTGCGTGAATACGTGTGCAAGAGGTATATAGGTCCCCTCTTTTTGTTGAGCTCGTGTCTCGAGAAGCTACATATAGCGCCCAGACTGTGAGGCACATTTGTAACGCGACCCGTCGACTAGAGCTACACCGTTATGTCTGGACTTTGTTCCCACGAAACGCGGACTCGTGCCCGTCTTATAAGTGCCGCCAAGTCACACACACGTACAGCTTGCCGGCTAAGAAGGTGGAATCGGCGCCAAGCACACTCCAGGAGGACCGAGCAATCATGTGTATATATATATATATATATATATATATAACTGTGTGTATCTGTGTATGTATGTTTCATTTCATCGAGTACGTTGCAGGACCATTTCTCTTGTGTATAGAAAGGTCGGTTTAGGATATTTTAAGTTTTTTAGAAGCTCAGGACAATCTCAAAGGTCGCAATCAAATTCATTATTGATTCGCGTATACGAGCAATTATATCGCAAAAGTGTCGTTACTGAATTTATTATCGACCGCAACGATCTTGAGCTGTAATATTATGATCATTGAATGACGTCACTGATTATGTGAGTTCGCAGTAGGAGATTATAAAGTTGCATTTCATTTACACGATTTGAAGGGGCTCATACCTTATCTTATCTATAATAGTGCCAATTCCATTTTTTGTTTTTTTTCCCCCAACTTCGTGACACATAATTTTCTCCTCCTTATACTTTGTGAATGACTTCGATATGTTTCAACGACAATGTCGATTGGATTTATTATGATCGGTATCTGAAAGATTTCTCGTCCAATCACCAATTTACTTCGATTCCACGCAGACGCACAGTGAGAGAGATTTTGTATTATCTCGAATCAAGGAATATTTCGCATTCAATGACATACTGGCACAGAAAATAACTCCGAAGTTCCCAATTTACTCTATCCAATTATAAAGGCAGATGCCTCCTTATGTACAGGAGTAACGGATGCTGCATAGTTTACCTCAATAGTCTCACAACTGTTGGATGCGTAATGCCTCAGGGTCGGTTGTACCTGTTCGTCAAAAGTTTCCCAGCGGATACACGGACACCGAACAATATGCCGAATACGAAATTACCTGACGAAACGTTGATAACGTATGATAGACCGGTAGAATTTTTTGCAAGCGAGCGTCGAAAGTTTTGACTTTTATTTATAAAACTTTTCCATGGAAATGACTTATAGCTTTTTGTTCTTCTTTTTCTACTTTATTCTTCGTTTTTATTCTCAATACCGTTCACATAGATTTGATAAGTGTATGGGTATAAAGGTGCTTTCCGAGGCTGAGCTAATTGATGTACGAAAATACTCATAACGGAATCAATGATATCCAGCAAGAATCGTTCGTTTGTACAGCTAATACCCACGATGTACTTCGAGTTGCGGGAAATTGGAGCTGCACAATTTTCTTTCGCTACGAGATCACGAATTACACAAAGCGATTAAACGTCTTACAGTTATAATTGCTTATTGTTCTGAGACACGCCTGATAACGAACGGTAAATCGAATCTACCATGACTTTGCT
This sequence comes from Ophion ventricosus, assembly GCA_963932345.1. Taxonomy (NCBI): domain Eukaryota; kingdom Metazoa; phylum Arthropoda; class Insecta; order Hymenoptera; family Ichneumonidae; genus Ophion; species Ophion ventricosus. The sequence continues at coordinate 14,355,276 of OZ010713.1, forward strand.
TGAGCCTTTGTGATCAATGCCAGTTTTCTATTGGTACACGAGAATATCTGTATATTTGAAACACATGATAGTTCGCGCACGCACAATTGAAATATGAGATAGAAACTTGGTATTAGGTGGCAGGGGAGCAATGGTAATTAATAATTTTTTCGACTGTGCATGGAAAACTTGATCACTGGCGTGGCTGATAATGATTGTGAGCTAAGAAATTGGATAGGAAAAGAATCTAGTATAATTATATTGAATGCCGGTTCCATTAATAACTTTTGCACTTCCTTTGGGTCGTCCAAAAATGTTCAATGACCCTGCTTTGTGTCGCTAACCGAGATGACCCCAAAATGATCAGTTGTTCCGCTAATCGAACGATTCCAATCCGCGAAAATTTGAAACTGTATTTTTTCATCGAGTTCTCGAAGGTTTTCAAAATGAAAGTGTGTTAAGCAATTGAATAGAAAAAGAATGTAATATAATTTTATTGAATGCCGATTCGATTGATAACTTTAGCACTTCCTGTGGGCCATCCAAAAACGTTCAATGACCCTGATTTATGTTGCTAACCGAGATGACCCCAAAATGATCACTTGTCCCGCTAATCGAACGATTTCAATCCGCGAATCTTCAAAACTGTATTTTTTTTATCGAGTCCTCGCGAAGGTACTTTAAAATGGAAAAAAAGTCCGTTCCACGGGTGACGATTGAAAAACATAAGCATACAACGCGTAAATAAAGAAAAACACAAACGTTTATTCGCTATTTACTATGTAATCGTGAATTCCCATTATACCTGCAAGATTATGCGGACGATAAATGTACGTTCGATCGTTCTCGCGGTACGTGAGTCCGCATAAGCATCGCAGGAGAGCGTCATAAAATCCCAGGGGTAGGGAGAGAGGCGTTTACGTTGCATACACTTTTACCATTACACGCATGCATACACACGGGTATATTGCACACGTATAATGCACGATTATGAAGCAGTGCCTCGCGCACGCAAAGTAGACGTCCAAGGCAAGGTGCACATCGTACATATATATAGAGCAGTTGGTGCAAATTTGGAACATTTATAAATTTCGATTATCTCTGAGATTCATTTATCATTACGTATTCTCACCGGATGCTCGCTCAATTTCTTAATTCCGAGGAAGGTTGCCTCCCAATACGCATTGATAATTTCAGGACCCATGAAGTTCGATATAGTGCAATAAAAAATTGTTGCGATCTTGTGATCGAACGAGCACTTTTTCTAGTTGAGATAGCAGCTTTCGCGAATTTTTCAGTGTATAATTATACAATGCGAACGAATTAATGATATTGAAGTTTGCAGCATCGTAACGCAACGAAAATGACTTGTCTTTAATTGGTGCTATTTTCTTTGGCCCATTTAGGCTGTGAATATCACTCAAACGTTTTAACGTATTCTTATGAGATATTTTCGACCACAATTTGCAAAAAATGCTTTGGATATTGATAAAAATAAAGAAATGAAGAATGATAAAAAAAAATGTTGCATTTCAACGATACAGACTTCACCGTCAGACGAACGAAGAGTAATTCTGGTGACCACGAAAAATAAAATAGTTATCGATGGGTCAATACGGTTTTTGTAACCGCAATTCTCGAACAGTCATGAAAAGATACCGTTCATCTCAGTGTTTCCTGTAAAACGTCCCTTCCGGACCACCATTGATATCAGACCGGATTGAATCGATCATTCATAAATCTCCACGCGTTTTGTGGGGCGCGAGTGAAAACGCGGAAAGGGGGGTTCAAATTCGCACCGAATTTCTCGGGATATATTTCTATATATATATAGACGTATATACATTTGAGTGTAAGAGAAATCATCAACACACAGGTGGTACATGTACACTTTAAGGTGAGGTGGAACTCGCGCACGAGAGGGAACGTACGCCTTGCACGCGACGTGTGTAACACGAGCTCTGTAGCTATACGTTGACGCCATTACGCCCTGGACGGACTCTACGTAGGCACTCGCAACAATTTGCAAAGAAAGTCACACACGTAAGCTGCCAGAAAACAAAAGGACGTCGTACACGCAGGGTGACATAAAATTTCATTGAATTATGCCCTTTTGTTCGTGATCGTTCGAAACAGATGTACGTGTAATGAGTACTGCGAATTATGCTTGAAGTTACGGCAAAGGTATTCTGTTATAATTAAGTATAGTAATGATAGTTGAAACTATTATTACCAGATATACGTACGCACTCGCTCCCCTCGCCCACATACACGTATATATCTATATATGTCGAAAGGTAATTTTGGATACATTCAACTTCGAGGACCGTTTTCAGAGCCGATGGTCCCCGTACTTGATATCTATTTCCCAGTGGCTTGAAAATCACTTTTGGACAAATGTGAGCATATTTGCAAGACGGCAATTTCAAGGACCATCCTGGACTGGATTCGAAATATCCTTTAGTAATAAACCATACTGAACAATGCTAAGTAAAATGCGCAGTTTATATGTATATAAGATACGCAAAGGTCACCGCGAAGTAAATGACTATGTATACGCATACAATTTACAACATGCCAATACATACGCGGTGCTACTTCATTCATTGAATTTATAGTTCACGATGTCCAGGACAGTCCATGCACACGTACTTGAACATAAATTTCATACACATAGAGATTTTTAATCGAATTGCAGTTTTCAATTAAAAAAACGTAATTCCCGAGTAAATCGAGTTCCGTAAAATTCCACATGAAAATTGACGGCAGAGGAAGAGAATTAGTTTATTATTATTTCCTTTTTCACACCTCCGCTTTTATCTTTTTTTTATCAGCATAGATTGCATTGAAAGTTCGAATATATGTCTATGTCTGCATAGTTCACTCGATATATTGACAAGAGACAACAAAATTGCCAGAAATATTGAACACGAGATAATTCACGAGAAATGTTGTAGTTTGTATCGTTACAATGCAACGAAAATGAATTCTTTTCAATTATTCCATTTTTTAGCCATTTCAAGCTATGAAAATCTTGCAAATGTTTTGACGTATTGTTATTGGAGATTCACGACCTGAATTTATAAAAAAAAAGGCTTTAGATAATGATAGTAATAGAGAAATGAAAAATTAACAAAATAAATCGTTGCGTTCAAATGATCTAAACTTCGACGTCATCATTACGAAAGTCTGAAAATAAAAAAAAAAGCTTACTGGTTAATATTTACATACGATTTTTTTCCATCGCATCGGGAATAAAATAAAATACATAGTCGCTGTTCGAACGCTTTTTGCTCGAGACTCCCAAGGAAGAGTGTCTCCCAAAATGCGTCTTAAACGGATGCTTTTCGGAAATGGGTTTTTTCTTCATAAGGCCGTAACGAGATGTCTGGAAAATCGCCGAGCTGGGGTTAGTTTTGCAGGGAATTCGCTGTATAATCCCATCAAATCTAAGGCACCGAGCGAACTACGCATTTTCTTGCAGGGATGCGCACAAAATTGGCAATCCCGATCTCTCGTTGCTCCTGTACGCTACACGCATGATTCGACGCGTACACGTATAAACTCCTAAGAAGCTATTTATAAACTAATAACCGTCGGGCAGGTTGGGAGGGTTTGTATTCTGGATATATGTGTATCCACATACATGCATACACACATTTACATATATATATATATAAGTTTGAGAATTCTCGCGGCCCTCGAGAAACGAGTCCGACGAGTTCTTTTTTCATCTCTCTCAGCGGATAGAAAATGAGAGAGAAACAGAGTGAGAAAGACAGCTCTTCGAGCACGCGAAAATGCTTTTTTTTTTCTTTGTTCGTTTTGCATCGAACATACTAATGCTGATGCCTAGAGATGTATGTATGAGTATTTATAAAAAATCCATGTCCTACCAAAGCGATCGTTAAGGACTTGGTATCGTGGTGAGATGGCTTCTTGGTTGCAGTATACGTGCTAGGAGAATTCCAACTATTACCTATCTCGTTGTGATGGAAATATTTTTGTTTGCAAAAACACACGTTTTTAATCAATTTTTCCATCCTGTCGAAGAAGTTTCAAATCGCTGTGTATCGATCTTATTTTTATCCGCGATCTTTCAGAATAATTCTAGACGACGAGGCATTAAGAATAAAGTGAAACTGAAGTACTGCATGAGAAGTTTGAGGTATTTGGTTTCCCATTGAATTCGTATGTATGCTAGTTTGAAAATGTTCTCTCTTGAATTTTCGAAAATATGATCGAACGATGAATGCCTGAGAGAAGATATTTGAACTTTGGAAAAATACGATACTGTCAATTTTCAGTTCGACAAAGTATTCAGTATTCGGTATACAAGAAACTGCATTGCGCCTTTCGTGTGCGTGTGCTGATGTGTTGCTAGAATGAAAGACGATACGGGAAAATGGAATATGCAGGAGGTACGGAAATTCAACGGCAATATACACATCGTTCTTCTAATGTTTTTATATAGTCGAATCGTTTATAGAATTTCGATTAATCGATCTGGGTCTTATCTGTGTTTTATCGTTTCTATGCCTATACAGTTTGATCATATATATTCGGCGAGTGCAGGTATACGAGCATGGCTTTACATGTAAAACCGTACGCAAGAGCCGTTACCGGGACGTCGATGCACCATCTGCGAATCAGTAATATTATCTACAATGATCTACAATCTATTGGATACTGCGAAAGCTTTCAACATTCTTTATTGCTACTTTTTTTTTATAATCAGTGACACATCTCGTGCCTGTGCAAATATTTATCTCGGCTTATATATGCACGGGAGATCCCATTTTCAATTCCGTAAAATATACACAACGTTGAAGTTACTCGCACGTGCACTCGAGAGAGAATTACACAGAGATCTCTGTACGCACGTACAGCTCCGAATGCGAATCCAGGATAAAATACGACGATCGAAACTTTATCGTACACTCGGCAAGATAAGTTGTGATAATAAAGAAAATAAGTAAAATTTATCCGCTACGAATGCAAATTAATAGTTTATAAAATTTCGATCGATAAGCGAATCTTATCCGTGCTCTCTCGTTGTACAGTTTTATCAAACCGCACAGTTGTCGCTCTCCGGGTGGCACATCCGCCAAATCTCGTGAAATTAACTTTCAACATCCACTAACGTTTAATTTATTTATAGAAGAATAATTTCTACGTGGAAATTACTTTTAAATCGAGTCTTGACGAGGACAGTGCGTAGCTGATTTTTAAAACTTATCACTGGGCGGATGCGTTCATTTTTAGTATAATTGATGAATTCAGAGAATAATGCTAGAATAATAAATGTAATGCAGGCGAGTTTAATTGAGTACCTACAGCAACAATTCTTAAGGCGTTACGCCATCTTGATGCTCGGAAAAATAGGTATGAAAATAGAAAAAAAATTGCAGGACTATTAAATAGGAAGACTAATTGTTATTTTTCATAAATGGATTAAAGTTTTATGAACAAATAAAAGAAAATTTAATGACGGAGTTATAAGTAGGCTATAGTAGAACCCTAGTCTAGTAAAGCCTTGTCGATGGTGAAATTATTTTCTCCGTCCGGCATCGTCTCATAAATAAGTTAAAAAAAGAAATTTTGTAAAGAAAGGTAATAGCTAAAGTTTAACATAGGAAAGAAAATTAATTTTTTTTTGTAGAAATGACAGCTGTTTAAAAAAAGAACTCCGATTTTTACCAAAATGTTGAGTTTTAAAAAGTAATAAAAAATGAACGCGGCATCCAATCAAAAAAATCTTATGCTACATCTTGGATAATATTATAAAGAATATGTGACATGGATTTCAAAAAAATCGGTTGAGTACATCTCGAGATATTTTGTCAACCAGTTTGTAAAGAGGGTCCTACTAGACGATTTATATCTCCGCCATGAAACATTTTTTTTATTCAACATTTATTCATAAAACTATAATGTATTAGTGAAAAATAAATATTATTTTACATATTTAATAGTCGCATCAGAAAATTTGTTTATTCTTATACATACCTATTTTTCCGAGTGCTAAGGTGGTGTAACCCCTTAATGAGATATCAATCGGGAGCCATCGTTATTCCTGAAACATATCATTATGTTTCTGAGACAATGAATTTAAGAGGAAAAAAAATGGAATAACTGTACGAAAGACCGTGAAAATTAATTCATGTCCGGGACATCCAATTTATTTCTATAATTTTAATCCGTGTAAATTATCGCTCGGTTGAGCTCGCAAATCACATCGCTACCTAAGACAGAATTCTAATGCGCAAGGCAACACTCACTTTAGGTATTACATGCAAGTCTCGTCGAGCATCAACGAGCCTGGAATGAGTTTATCATCTCATTCTCGCGCGGATAAGCATCCCTCTTGTATAAATTAAACGTACGATTTTTCCTACACCTACCCTTCTCGGATCAGCGAGGTTATCCGCGCAGGGATCGGAGGATATATCCGAGAGCTTTGAAGGAATATTATGCAATCTTGTGATACTACGTGTCCAGCAAACATACCAACCACGATATACAACACGTGCAAGTACACGAGTGCACTCGTTCTCGTGTCCATAAGTTTCAACGTCTAACGGATCCTCCTGATAATAATGCGCGTACAGGCGGAATGAGTCTGCAGTTTTACGGGCATAAGGATCGACAACCTCGATCCTCTATGTCCTAATACTCAAATATAGAACCTAAAATCACCATTCAACCATAAATACTCGGTATTGATATTTACCGTGTCAACACTTTTTTAGGTTTAAGCTGTAGGTCTCCAACGAGGATCCTAAATAAAACGTGCTCGTGAAATTCGTAGCCTGAAACTTTCGAGAAAAATGGAGGCTAATAAAATTGTATTTCAGGTTTTATCATATTTTTATTTCCCTACTTTTATTATTACGCGAAATCTTTCTTTTCCGATTTAGTTTGTCGTTCTCGGAACAAACGTCTGTAAAAAATGTTTAAGTGATTCTCTTAGCTTAAATGTACCAAAATAAATGTGAGAAAAAAATTGATTGTATTTCAACGATGCAAACTTCAAACTCACGCAATCAAAAAAATTAATCATCCTTGCAACATTGAAATACAATGAAATTTTTTTTCCATATGCCCAATTTTTTCCGCGGTTTTAAGCAATAAAATTCACCTAAACATTTTTTTTCAGCATTTTCATTAAAGGACTACACCGTAAAACTGCAAAAAAAAATTGGAGAATAATGAAAATGAAGGAAGAAGACATATTGGAAAGAATTTTTGTTGTCCTCCAAGGATGCAAGCTTTACCATCATACATTTCTGGAATAAATACCATCAAAAAATTTATTGGTTAGGGAAAGGTGGGAATGAATTTACCGTAGGTAAATTCATTCCCACCTTTCAGGGATTCAAACCTTTCCCACCTTTCCGTTTGATCTCAATATCACTCATGTAAATAATGTTGCATAATGAATTTTTTTTTACCTCGTAGCAAGCGTGACTTTTTTTGAATGGTAATTCGGCGCTGGATAATTTCAGAGTTCGAGATCGTTTATATACGGTGTATATTGATAATTAATGCCAACACGGGGCAATGCTACGGCAGGAAGACTCTACATAATCTGGAATGTCATGCCGGTTCAACCGAGCGTGACACCTGTTCTCACCGCTGTTCGAGAATCTTTCGTGCACCTGAGAATTTCTCAACGGATTCCTCACTATGTTACGCCGCGCGTCATCGTAAATGATGCAAAAGCTGGACCAAGCGAATATAAATATATGTTAATATTGATCTTGGCAACGAATGACGATAATAATAACAATCATCGTTGCATTCCAACGTCCGAACGTTCAATATCATTGAAGCCAACAAGTTGTCTCGAAGTTATCACCACGGAGAACTGTAGCGAAAGGGAGTCAGCAATTGATTGCATTTGAATAATTGTGATGGCTGTGCGTTGGCGAGACTGATGTTTCGCATTCCTTCGAACTATTTCGCGATAAAGAGTATTATTACTTCAGCCGCTGATTCCAAAATCGCTCCACAAATTTAAGCGACCCACATTATGCTGGCCCCGACTTTTTGCTCTTGATGTACCGTCGCGCTAACAGGACTTTAAACTATTAATAATCGAAGACGACTTGGATCTCGTGTAAGAGATACAACGACTGTAGATTTAAAAAAAATGTGAAAGCTGAATAGACAATTGAAAAAATTATCTCGCGTATACGTAGAAATTTTTTACTGGGTACAATTTTTCACTAGCCGGACCTTGTTTTCGTTCACGGGTCTATGGGTTAGCGGCGTATACGCATTTCCCGTTTACCTAATCGATCGAGCGACAAATAAGGGGATGGGCTTCGAATAAAAGAGACGACTTGAATGAACATCATTCCGAAATGGTCTCGACCTGGTCCCTCCAAAAAAATACCGCTCGCGTAAAATAATATATAAGTTTTTCATCGTCGCGGTTTATTAATGTACCTTATTGATTTTATTAATTTGTTCATATTTAACTTATTGTTAGAATATTCATAGATGCTTTATCTCGAAGCTTCATTTCTGAAATTTGTTTATAGAAAATCGATAGATCTTCTATAAACTTGTAGATCTTATAAGTTTGAGAATTGAAACTTTCTATAAGCTTACAGTTATAAACTTTAATTTGTTTATAGAAAATCCGATAAAATCGGATTCTGTCGAGTTGGAGTCTTTAACTGGAAGAATGATTAACATGGTGACAAAGGGATTTTTTTCCTCTGACAATCAATAAGAAAAGTGCGGTGACGGATTTACTGCAGCAGGCTGGTGTCTGAGATCGTTCTCATAACAGACGAACGACGGCAGGTACGGTGTTGACTGTTTAATGACTACGAAACGAGAAGTACGACCGGTTTTATCAACGGTTGGGATGCGCCGCCACACCGATATACATTCACGATTGCTGGAAAATAAAAGGTCCTAACCGATGTCACCGCACGCGTAGTTGAGGCCCTTTTGGTCGACAGCGTTCAATTTATGTACTTCTTCAAGATACGGTGGAATATTCATAGGTAAAGTATTAGTATGCGCACAGCTCTCTCTCTCTCTCTCTCTCTCTCTCTCTCTCTCTCTACCCCCCCCCCCTCTCCCTCTCTCTCTCTCCCCCTCTCCCTCTCTCTCTCTCTCCCCCTCTCCCTCTCTCTCTCTCTCTCTCTCTCTCTCTCTCTCTCTCTCTCTCTCTCTCTCTCTCTCTCTCTCAAGAGAGTGACAATGAAAGGGCTAGAGAATGATACGAGAGCATGAAGGTGAAGCGATGAAAATGATGACGAAGGATGGGCCAGGTATAAATTGTACACCTACCGGACGAGAGTAAGAGAGAAATGGCGCCACGTCCTTTCACTTAGCGGTTTATACGTTCATCTCATCCACATTTATCTAACGGCAGGTGTCTGATATAATACCGTGTGCGCTCTGTAAAACGAAATTACGAGCTCTATGACGAATCGTATTTTTATTTTATTAAACAGAATGGAAAAACAGTTTGGAAAATAACTTTGAAGCCATGTGAAATAATACACTATTTTCAAAAAATGTTCAAACTCATTATTTCCCACATATTTTATAATTCGAATATTCTTTCGTATCCAGTGCTTGGTAATCTGAATTTTTCAATTCGCCGGACTAAACATAGTCGCACAATCACCAATATGGAGATGAAAACCGATCGATTTTTGCTTAGCTTTCAAACGCATTACCTTTTTCGTTGAATTTTTATCCCTCCATCTGCAAGTCAGAAACTTCATAATAGAAATTCAAAAAGTCAGGAAGTCGCAATAGAAATTCACAAAGTAGAAAGGTCGGTACTAGAAATTCAAAAGTCCAAAAGTTCGTGATAGAAAATTGAAGCGCTGGAGAAATGAATAAAGCAAAGCTTGGGAAATTTCGAACAGTTTATCACTCGTGTAATAAAAGTTTGCATCCACGCTTCTCGAATCCCTTTCGCTTCCGATCGATTCGGAGTGGTCGCTACTTTAGTCACGAATATTTGCAAGCCCTTTCCCAGAGTCACGAATCGCTTAATACCCTCACCCTTCCTTCCTGTCCACGTTGCTGTATCGTCGTACTTTTTTTTTTACACAGACGTCGCATTCTCGTTCAACCCTTTTCACTCAACAGGGCGATACGTATACATGGCGGTATTCGCGTTTTTAACTTTTCCTGCATGTACAGCAATATGTATGTATTGAAACGTACATGTGTATCTTTTGGTCCGGCCCCATTCGGTCATACCGTGAGACGTGCACGTTTGTCTCTACATTCGTGTGTGTGCGCGCGCTCACGCTCGTTTGTACATAGCTGTGATGTCTCTCAGCTGCAAAAGAGCTTTTGTACCTGTCGGCTTGGCGCTCAATGCACTTTTATCCAGAGCACGGGAACAGTGTGCGCGCCGGGCGTAGAACGAGGAACGCAGTATATATTATTCAAAGAAAAAAAAACTAGCAGGTATCACACTATAACAGAACACATATATACGTATGTGAGTGAAAAGAGAGGAGAGTAAAAGCGAGGAACGAGAAGAGGCTTAAGGCGAGAAGTTCCCCGGAGCTACACAAACCTATACACACACACACACACACACATTTTTGTGTGTCTGCGTATGTATATAATAATATATACTTTGCCAGCGGGTGAATAGAACCGGGCAAATGGTACTGCGACGTAAAGCTGTACCGAGAGAATGAGAGAACGAGGCGAAAGATCGAGAGAAAAGGGTCTCGAACGAGGGATAAAACCGAGTGCGAAGAAGTGAAGGCATCGAGAAAGAAAAAATATATATGGGGCATTTCACAACGACTCATCGTCGGGGGAGAAATTTATCTGACCTCTTGGGATTTAATACGGAATTTTAAAAAAATTCCCCTAACCCTAGAACACAGTTGACAATATTGAAATATTGTTAACCGTTATGGTATCATTTATTATCTTTGCACCCGTCGAACTCTATTTTTTTCGATGTACCTTGAAAAGAAGACCAAATAAGCGAAAACTAGAGCGCACATTAAAAGAATCGCAAAGAGTCTGGCGAGTATCTGGATTTTTTGGAAGATTCCTTGTGGGAAAAGGAAAAAATAAAATTGAATTAACTACGTGAAGTGAGCGGTAAAAAAAGTCGAATAAAAACATACGTACCTGATGACATTTGAGTATTTATTAACAAAAGCAGGTTACGGGCAAATATTCAAAAGAAATTCCTAGTTTTTTCAAGTCGGATGAATTTTATGGAGAACAGACGAAATTTCACGGGATTTGGGCGACACTAGTAAAACATCCAGTCGACCTGGAATGCCGCATATATATATATATATATATATATAGACACAAGTACGTGGAGCGTGCAGGCTGCAAGCAGGGTCACTACCCTTCCAGCAGTGGCAAGGTCAGCCGCAAGATCGTCCCGATCGCACAGAACTACAAGGAGAGAGGGATCCTCCTCTATAGAGGAGCACCGAGTGAGTGAGATCCTCAGACGCACACGCGGCGCACGCGACTACCGTGTCGATACCGATCGCGGTAGAAGATTCAACGCGGACGATTTTTCACTTCACAATTTTCGTTTTTCTTGCTTCACAAGCCAAATTTCGATCGACACGCTCGTATCGTCAATGTTATTTTGAAGGCAAAAATGGTATAACGCATCGTGTGTGTTACACTTGTAGATTTATTAGGGGAAAACCGACGTTCGTTTTTACATCAGTGTTTGCTGACTTCGATTGGGAATATTTAACAATATCGTACACGGTCGTGCACGCGGTTTTTTGGTGATTTAAAAATAAGGGATATAGGAGAGACGAAGGACCATCCTTCGACGAACTTCGATACCGAGTGAGTTTTCAAATATTACTGTTTTTTTTTGGAAGAGGGTTCGTTGATACACTTTTTATTGTTTTTATTTTATCGACGTTTTCAATGGGTATTTGGAGATCGGTAGTCTTTTTTTTTGTTGCTTTTTTTTAATCGATCACCGCAATTTGGGTTACCCCAATGCTCGGTTTTTCGTTTTTTGGGAAAAAAACACTTGATAGAGCCAATTGTAGCAATGTATTTTTTTTATTTTCGAAATTCGAAAGAAGATAATTGGTATTCTTATAGTTTATCGTATTTGATTAGATTCATGTTTTTTTAAATTCAATTTCGTAAAATTGGTGAGTAATAATTCCATTGAATTTGTCCAAATACGCTTGGAAAAATTCTTCATAATCAAAATAGTATTTATTGGCTGCTTTCTATTATTCGAAATCGAGGGAAATGAATGCATTGAGATGAAAATTACTTTTTTTTTCGAGAAGCCCTTTTTGGAAGAGTAAATTCGTGTAGCTCACACATTATTCATACATTGACAAACCGCGTCGTGGCAAGGAAGTCTGACTCACTAGTCCAGAATTTCCGCAGTCCCTGTGTACAGCCTGGAAACATACCTCAACGTGTGTGTGTGTGTGTGTGTGTGTGTGTGTGTGTGTGTGTGTGTGTGTGTGTGTGTGTGTGTGTGTGTGTGCGCGTGTGTGTGTGAGTGTGGGTGTGTGTGCGCGTGTGTGTGTGTGGGTGTAAGGGGGGTCACGCTCGATTTTCACAGTCTAAAGTGTCTAAAGGGAACACGATATACGTGACCCACTGTTGGCCCAATTCTACATACGATCGGAGCTCGAGTACACGCCTCACAATACTCGTTACACTTTTGAAATGTACTCCTTATTTCTCTCGGAATTTAGTTTCACTGAAATTCTCCTATTGTTTTCTAGTTCATTGAAAGTATAGCGAGTCATTTTTTTCGTTGATTCTTCGATGATCCTTTCACGTCCTATTTTTTACTTAACGTTGACGGCAAAATTAACGGGACGTCAACAAAATGATTAATTGACCAGGGCAAGGTCTTGGAAAGTTCTCTCGTTAACAATAACCCTTTATTTTCTAAGTAGTAAGAATAAAATCGAGAATCTTCATTGGGAATAATAGAACGTCGTCGATATGTTTCCTTAAGTAATCAAATTGAAAATAAATCAACGGTAAATTGAGGATGTCGACTGAAGGTGTATTTTCAGAATCTAATTAAATTAACTTTATAAATTTATGTATTAAAAGTCGAATGCTCCGATAATTGGTATCAGTGACGAAAAGGTTTGCCTGCTGCTGCAACTTTTTTTTTCAATTATTATGCAACAATGCAATTGTTTGCGACTTGAAAATTCAAAAGCAATTAATAACGAAACACAACCGCATGGTATAAAAGTCGATTAGATCGAAGATTGCGGTTCGGATATTTACTTCAAGTTGAACGGGTGCGACCGCAAACTTCGAAAGCTTGCACGTATATATTATGAATATATTTATATATGTATATATATGTGTGTGTGTGTGTATGGTTCGATCGTTCTTGCTCAAGCTCACCGGCTCGTTCGTAACTCCCGTGTGAGTCTTTGAATGAATCCTGTATAACGGTACCTAAAACGGTCCAGCCAGTGAGCCTATGCCCAGTCGTGGCAGCTTCCGAATTTTTTCACGGTATCAATGCGAGATCTTCGACGATCTTATATAATACTCGGCATTTATATATTAATGCGAATGGAACAAAGACTATTTGAATGAAATTTATTTCGTCGACAATTCGTCAACGCGTCTTGACACATTACCTTCTAAATTGTTGTAACCAATTTCAATTTCATTTCGTGAGGATGGTGCAATCGATTGGATAATCGTTTTAAAATTACCTCTGTATAGTTTACCAACGAAAGAAGATTAATTGATTCAATAATTGTGAATGCTCATTCACGTTGAACAAAAAAAACCGAGAGAACAATCACAAATGTTAACCCATCGATGCAACACCAGTAAGCAATAGCTCTTGAAAATACCTTGCGTACACATGAATAATTAATTTCATTTATGTATGTAAGCCTATATATGAATAATTGCATGAATGATTAAGTTCAATCAATCATTGAATTTTTTCAATTGAAACTTCGTAACAGAATGTTTATTTTTTTATCACTTAATTCAAAATGTCTGCTTGGCTAGGAAAAAACCGGTACATCGAACTGGGTGATAAGGGGCGGAGATTAAATCGTGCAATTCATTGACTTTAATCATTTTTTATAGTAACATTGTGTAGTAGTTAATATCGTCTCTCATCTCATCGAATGAATTGCACTTGTTTTTTTATCGCCGATCCAGTTATACATACAATTTTCTTCTCAGTGTACGGGCGTTCGACGATTTTCAGTGAGAAATATTTCATGAAAGTCCTTTCACATTTCTTATTGAGTAATATCAGAAAGCAGAGCTCAGATGAGCGTGAAGTCTTCGGGAAATTTACATACTCGCAATAACGTAAGAATTACCGAATGCCTGGAGGCCACCTCGGCTCGTCGTCACGCCACGATGATTCTCGATGCAAACGAGGCTGCATCTTTTTCGTTAAAATTTCGACATCGCGCCCTGATTATCGAAACGCCCAATATAATTAAATCAAATACAGAGATTACTCCGCGATTTCGTATTTTGCGTATTTTTCGTTAGTCGGGAATACTTCTTGGAGAATAATTAGGGAAGAAAGCTCGAATTTGAAGGAAGCAAACGCCACGCCGGATGTGAAATTTTATAACAATGCTTGGACCTAAGGAATCTCATGACGTTGGAATTCGAATCATTGGAATACAACGATGTCTGTTTTTTTTTATTTTTTATTTCTTCAGTTTTCTCATTATCCAAAGCCTTTTTCTATAAATTGAGGTCATAGATCTTTAACGATAATTCGTCAAAACGTTCAAGTGATTTCCATAATCTAAATCAGCAAAAAAATGTTGGGCATTCGAAACGAGTTAATTTCCGTTACATTCCAACGATCCAAACTTCAACGTCGTGGAATCTCAGAGTACAAAAGCCGGGATATTTCTCGAGAATTCGAAGGTGTGAATCGAGCAGGGAAAAATTTATTTGAACGAAAAAAACGGCCTGTCTCTCAAAGCTCGCGCGAAGTATATACCGGCACGAGTGTGCATATATATATTCGACTCACGAACTCGTCAAATATTGGTGAAACAACGGCAAAGCCGGTCCCGCCCTCGCGCGAGTGAATACAACATCCTACAACCATTATCCTGCACGTTTGTTTGGTCAAACGCGCCTCGAACGTCGTGGACCCTCGTCTGTCCTGTTAACGGAATGAAAGAGTGTTTGCTAAGCATGAGCCGTCATTCGCTGTGGATTCCTATGTATGTGTGTGTACAGCGTACTGTTGATTTTTTTCCTTTCTTTTAAGGTACGGAACGCTCCGTACTAACTGGTGAAAAAAACGCGTGGGGGTGTTCCACGATTCCTTATTTATATATACCTGCAAGTTCGTGCTTCCGGCATTTAAGTTCTACCTGAGATCCTCGTCGTAAAAGTTTGTAAACTCTGAGATAAATTCCACCATTTCGGACACTGAGTTATTCGAATCGTACAAATTTGTACTCGCGATTGGGCTGAAAGAACGAAGAGACATTATTTTTATTTGCAATAAAAACAAGGATAGATAATCGCAAGCACGGATTGCCGTAAAACAAGGATAGATAATCGCAAGCACGGATCTTAGTACCGTAATGCCTTCGAAATTGTATTTTTCGACCAACCGTCAGCGGTTGGTCGAATCCAAACATAACTTTTACACATATTCAATCTGTGAAACGTCAATGATGATTGAAGTTATTGCTTCGTAGGATATCAAATTTCAATGTCGGCAAAGACTGGCTTGTTGCTGGGTTTAATCGTTAGCAAAAAAAAATTGCGCTATTTATCGACGATCGACGAATTATACCAGAAGTAGCCAGTGAATCCTTCATCAGTGAAGGGTTCGCTACGATTAAACCCAGCAACAAGCCAATCTTTATCGTCATTGAAATTTGATATCTTATGAAGCAATGACTTCAATCATCATTGACAATTCACATGTTGAACATGTGTAAAAGTTATGTTTGGGTATTGAATATTTTGGATCTGTTTGAAGATTTTCGAGGGTATAAAAACGCCACTGAAGCGTGGGTGCGAAAAAGAAAATACAACGAAAATTATGTAACTTTGAGCTTCTCTCTCTTGTTTTTCACGTCGAGTTGAAACTTTGGTGATTAGTTGCGATGTAAAAAAAAAAGCAACATTGAGTAAAAATGTTCTTGTTGAGCTTCATAACGAGTCGGAGATTAAGGAGGAGACGACAGTCAGTTCTACTCTTGTGTCCTGTTCTCGATGAGATATTTAATTTTGCGAGGATATTTTGCATATACATGTCCAAACACATGAGATTTAATCGTCTTTGATAAGGTACAGACTGGTGATCATTCTAGAAGATGTACGTGAATTAAAATTGTTACACTATGAGGTTATCTCTCTTTCTCTCTCCCTCTCTCAGTAAACGTCCAATCAAGCTTTATAATAATTATCGAGTCTCGTGCTACGTCCCTGTCCAAGCTTTACAATAATGCATGCAAATCAAGGCAAGCAGATGCATCGACTACGAGCAGCGGACCTCGTTATCTTCAACACTCGCCAGAACGCGAAATTACATGTTCGATGCTCGACATACCTACGATTTTCCTCGCATTTAAACGTTCACCGTACATGCAATTTTTTGATTTCTTGATGCTACTTCACATATGAGAACGCGGGTTTACAGGAAATCGCGGCGGTGCTGAATTTTCGAACATCAAACGCGCGTAACGATGTTATTAAAAAAAAAACAGTGTCATTATATTCCATATAATAGTTTGTCGGTCCCCTTAGAAGTTTCGCAACGATAATCGTGAAAGTCTCAAGAATCAAACGTCAAAATATTCGAGCTTGATTGAAGGTGTGCGTTACAGATATTGTAACTATTTTTATTTCCGATGATTAATGAATAGAGAAAAATCCGAAAATTGTACAAACGTCCAAAGAACGGCAATTTTGATCTTATACACGAATACTGCTCATTATTCATTATTCTGGGCGGATCTTTATAGGGGGATTCGGACGAACAATAGAGTTGGGTCGGACTCCTATTCAGGCCTTAGACCACTCTAGAGGCCAAAAGAAGGGCATATTTTGTGATTTTTTTTTCAGCGGAACCATAAAATAAATCGGAATTACAAAATAGGGGTTTTATTATACACGTAATTGAATAGAAAAAATTATTTTTTCACAGCGATACATACCAAAATGGCGACTGTGCAGCATTTTTTCCGATGACGCCTTTATTTTTGGAAAGTCAACGGCCGGACCAATAGCTCCTATAATTTTTTAGCTATGATGAGACACTAAAATTTTTTCGATTACATATAAGAATAGGTATAGAAGTACGTAGGATTTTTTTGATATATTGTTTTTTGTCAAAATTGCGCATTTCTAAAACAAAAAGTATAAAATGCCATGAGGAAATCGTCAGAAAATTGTTTATAAAAAAGGAATTATGCAATATAATTAAAAATTCTCCGTAGTGCCTCAGAAAATGTAATTCTAAATGTACAGTTAAAATTTCAAGTGAATCGGTTGAAATTTGTTTGAGTTATGAGTCCGGCCACTTAAAAAATGTAGTTTTGAGATAAACGCGTTTAAAGTTAGTAGAAAGTCACGACATGAATCAAAGGGGTTGCGCTAGAATTCGAAAATCGAGTACTTAGAGATTTTTCACACCCATAATCTTTTGGAATACAATTTTATAGGTACTAAGGTACATTTTAAACAAAAAAAAACGATGTTTTTTAAATCCTAGAGTGGCCTAATGCCTTGAGGCATTACACCACCTTAGCGCTCAGTAGAATAGGTATAACATTTTTTTTCACGCGACTATTAAATATGTAAAATAATTTTTAACTTTCACAAATACATTATAGTGTTATGAAAACATTTTAAAAAATTTTTAAAAATTAAAGAATGGCGGAATCTTTGCGATGGTGAAATTTTTTCTGCCAGGCATCGTCCGAAAAATACAAAAAAAAATCTAATAAAGAACGTTAATAGCTAAAGCGTAGAAAAGGCAAAACAAAAAAAAAACAAATTTTGTAGAAATAACAGCTGTTTGGAAAAAAACTCTGATTTTTCCCAAAATTTTGAGTTTCAAAAATTAATAAAAAATGAACGCGGCGTACAATCAAAAAAATTCTATGCTACATCATAGATAATATTATAAAGAATATGTGGTATAATTTTGATCGAAATTGGGTGAGTAGGTCTCGAGATATTTTGTCCACCAGTTTGAAAAGAGGGTTCATACTGGACGACTTATATCTCCGCCATTTTTCATTTTTTTATCGTTTTTTTTATTTGTTCATAAAACTATAATACATTCGAGAAAAATAAAAAATTTTATATATTTAATGTTTTATATATTTTCCGAGCGCCAAGGTGGTGTAACCGCTTAAGGGAAACCAGGACGAGCTCGAGTCATGATACATTTCCTGTGTAGAGGTCGCGCCCCTAGAACGGTGTCTTCGACGTACAGATCGAAAATCGTGCTGCAAAACGATAGCGTTATTAAGATAATTAAAGTGATACGCGAGATTGCCACAGGGCTTTATATACTTGCTGGCGCACCATTTCACTGCCTCGAGGTGAAGATCCCTCCCTCTATCTCTCTCTCTCTCCCTCCCTCTCTCTCCCTCTCTCTCTCTCTCTCTTTCTCTTATCATAGATGTCCGAGTAATGTGAGTAATTATAGATGTATTAAGTTGTTAAAAATATATGAGCATCTTTATACAGTCTGTGCAAAGATTTTCGCGAGATTACTGGACGTTATTTATCAGGAATAATGCGCACTGTGTGCCTCAGATGAGAATGAGTTGTGTACCTCAGATGAAAATGATTTATGAAAACCCATGCACTCGGCGTTTGCTTTCTTTGGTGATGACATTCTTGCTGCATCTCCAATATTACTAAATCTCATGATTGTATTGCATTGCGTAATTTGCCTTGAGGATAGTATCCCAGGTATATCAAAACAAATCAATTAATCTCCCGGACTCGCTCGTACCAAAGTTCCCTTTGGAGAAAAAAAAATATAATGAAAATAATGAATAAGACGGGTTGAACCGATGCGAAAAGTCTCTCCCTCTTTGCATCAGATGGGTGCACGTATAATAGGAGTCAGGTTAGAAGCCGATCAAAAGTATCTTCTACTTGTCGGTAATCGAAAAAAGATGACCGATCAAAAGAAAAATTGAGATTCCTTTCTAGGAAATATACATATGGATTCGAGCACGAGTGTAAAATTAACTGTGAGATTTAAAATGTAAGATTTACTGTACGTATTACACGACTACGGCACGTTGGCACGTTGGGAACATCGTGAAAATGAAAAATCCGCGTGCGCAAAGACCGGGGTCTCGATGGGTACGATGAAGCGGACAAGGTATTCAGTCATATAACGTTCGCAGAAGAGAAACAGGCAGATGATGAGTTAACGGTAGAGCATTCGGTTAAAATCTCATTTACGGGAAGAGTTAACTGTAACTCGATGTTTGATATAGTCGATCGTTCGCGAGGCTCGTGGATTTTCAAACATTTTGACACTGACCCCTCCGAAGTGGCTTCAGAGATTATTGGATCTCTTCGAGTTTCATAAAAATGCGTACATTCCAATGAACTCGGAAACCCCACGTTGCAAAAGATCATCAGGAAGAGAGGAGCGAAAAATAAATAAGCAGAAATTATACACCTAAAAAAAAAGTATTAAACGATTCCTAAGCTGGATTAAGGTATTCCTTTTGCGGAGGGCCCTATTGTGTGGGTGCATAAGCAGGACTCTTCTGAATCATTAGTAGATTACAGCGGCGCTAACTAAAAAGAAGTTACAATCAATTCTTATACCCAACGATGAACTGGATTGAAAAAATTTCCATTAATTTTGTAGATTCAGGCATATTTACATTTTCCCTGAAAAGTAGCGGTTATGAAAATTCTTCTGCTACTCACATTTTTCTAAGTTTTATCTATACATATAAAATAGTTCCGTTACTGACTTACTGACATATAGACAACGCACAGCTTAAACCGCTGAAGATAGAACCATGGAGTTTGGATGATACGTTCCTTAGAAGGTGTAGGGATGCACTAAGAAAGGATTTTTCGAAAATCAAATCTTAAGGGGGTGAAATGGGATGTAACAATTTGTATGGAAAATTAGATTACATGTGTGTATCAACTTGAAACGTGGAACATATGTTCCTTAGAAGGTCTAGAGGTGCACAGAGAAGGGATTTGTCGAAAATAAACTCTTAAAGGGGTGAAATGGGGTGTGAAAGCTGGTACGGAACATTATATTCCTTGCGTGTAGCAACTTGAAACTACGATGTTGAAGTGTGCATCGTTGGAATGCAACGAAAATTTAAAAAAAATTATTTCCTCATTTTCATTATCATCGAAAGTCTTTTCTCACATATTCAGGCTAAATATCTCTAATAAGAATCCTGAAAAACGTTTGAAGGATTTTGAAGTGCTAAATGTACCAAAAAAAAAAAATTGGGTTATGAAATTTTCGTTGTGTTCGAATGATGCAAACTTCAATATCATCGTGGAACTTGGGAGATATGTTCCTTAGAAGGTGTAGGGGTGCAAGAAGAAAGGATTTTTCCAACATCAACTCTTAAGGACGCGAAATGCAGTGTAAAAGTTTGTATGGAGAATTGTATTCCTTGCGTGTATCAACTTGCAACTTGGTACAAATATTCTTCAAAACAAATAATAAAACGCATATTTAAGGATCTTTTAAAACGACCCCTAATTACGGGAGCAACGAGGTGTTGAAGTTTGTATAGGAAAAACGAATTCCCTGCTATTATCTCAATGAAATTCGGAAGATATATTCCTTAAACGGCGTAGAAGTGCACTAAGAAAGAATTTTCCGAAAATCAACCCCTAAAAGGATGAAATAGGATGTAAAAGCTTATATGGAAAATTGTATTCCTTGCGTGTATCAGCTTGAAACTCGGTATAAATATTTTTCATAACAAATAACAAAACGCATGATGTAGAATTTTTTTTAAACAACCCCTAGTAAGGGGTACAACTAGTAATGAAATTTATATGGGCCAAATTCCACGTGGGCGAAGCTGCGGGCGAATGTTAGTCATTAATATTTTCTTTAAACATTCGGTAACCCCCTTTTTTTCCTGTAGTTACGGAATCTTCAGAATTTTTTTACATGTTCAAAGCAGTTTATATCAGACATCTAGAGTTATTTAGTACATTAATTATTAGATAGAAATGTGGCCAGCATATCATCTCCATAAAGTACTGCATGAAATTAGACGATTTTTAAAGTCGTCATTTTTTTATGAAAGTTTGGTAACTTGGCTTGAAATTTTACCAGTATACTGGGATCTATTTTTACTTAATTGTAGATGAAAATCAGTTAATTATTAAATTTTCGGGTTCGTGAAAAGAAAAACCTTAAATAACGAAGGCTCCATCATTTTTCGTCCCGAATGATAATCGGTGGAGGAATCCGGGACGATCGGTCGATGGAAATATGTTACGTTAATGAGGAACCCGATGCAATCGACGAGCATGGCGGAACCGATTCTATTTTTGGTACAACTCGTATACGTGTAAACGTATACGAAGAGAGACTCAATCGACCGTTTCGAATAATATTCCGAATGAGGGTCATCGACACTAAACTTATTCCATACAGAGACTAGCAGCAGGTATATGCCGCAGCATGAGATCACGTCCGTCGCGTTCGGTCAATCGCCCTCCTCACTGGGTCAGTAGACCCACGCCTGACACGTGAAAAGCGATTTGTGACTTACGGCCGGGCCTTTATAACGTTTGTCCCGTGTATGTACGACTGTGCATAGTTGTAAAAAAAAAAAAAAAACAAGAGACAAAAAATGATTCACCGCATACGTCAGGTTCGCGCGTTGACCTGTTTCGGCGCTTGTGGATTTGTTGCCTTGGATGAAAGGACGTCTTTCGTTGCACGAGTGAGAAATATTTCTTTTGATTAGCGAGCTTCAAACGGCAGTTTTAAGATCTTAGAAAAGTGTGACATGGTACGTTTAACGAAGTACCGCGTACAGGTAACGGCCAAATGGAAACGTCAAATAACACGAAACAAACGTCACTGGTTCGTAGCTAAAATTTATTCGTTAAAAGAGTCGACCTGAAAAGAGAAGAACGTCAAAAGGTGACCCGAATAATTCCGGTCGTTACGCGAGAGTCCAGACTCACGTTCGAAAATTTGGAGCAAACTGTTGCGGTGCCTTAAAAATGAGACAAACGTCTTGAAATATATATTCGGATCGTGTCAGTTACGTGAATGGATTATGAAATGCGTTTCGACTGAGTTTCATTGATGAAAGTTCGGCGCTCTTGACTCAGTGCGCTCACAAATGACTCGCACGTGTATATCTTTGCGTAAATTTAATTCTATAGACCCGTTTCCCACGGAGTACTTACTAAGTATGAATTTTTATTAGTGACATTAACACTGTACCGTATGATTATTCGACAAATTCGTATTCTTTAATTTGCTCGTAATCTGGGCCCTCTTTTATTCGACCCTTTTCAACAATGGAATAATCAACATGAATCCAGTGTCAAATGAATTTTGTTCTCTTTTTCGTTTTTCAGACGAATTGATTTTAAAAAAAATGAGGAGACACGGCTGGTGGCTACCGCTGGTGGCATTTTTCATTGCGGCAAACTGGAAATCGACCCTAACCCTTCCAGTTCCGGACGAGGAACTCGACACGTCTACGAAACTTCTAGGTTCGAGGTTAGTATCGTCCTTTAATTTCGAGCACATCTCCGAACTACAAGGAGGGGAAAAAGTCAATGGCAAAGTCGAATGAATTAAAGGAATCGTGTAGAAGCGATTTTTATCGTTGCACTCTCCTGACAATTTATAGGCTCTTGGTAGCACGAATAAATCAATGATGGGTGATACAGGAGGGGGGGAATATATGAATTTACAATTAGCACTCCGCGAATCGCGTGTACTCCGGAGAGGAAATGTTTAATTACTATACCGGTCCTCGAGTGCGGTACGAGGGTGCTCGGTAACCTTCGCGAGAGTCTTCCCATGTAGGTGAAAAAATGAAAGAGAAATGAACACCGCGCGAGAAAATAAGTAACGAAACCTCGGCGTCTCGACTTGGCCAGAAAGAAAGAAGACTGGCCATAGATTTTAAATAATGAAGAATAAGAAGAGAAAAAGTGCGAGGAAGAGGGATGAGCGCGGTTACCTAATTAAGGCTACAAGTTTCTTGTGTATCTGCATAATGAAATGATTGTAGCCTTAATTAGAAGACTAATTGGGAAACTGTTACGTGTACGCTTCACGCGAGGTTCCTTTTTCTCCAGGGATGCTTGTTGCAATTTTTTTGCACTCTTTTGGTCGTCCATTAAACATCGTCCTCATCGTGAGAAATGGGCTACGCGCTAACTAAAAAACATTTAAATCAATTTGCCAAGTAAATAGTTTCTCATAATGTATATGTCAATAATAGCCATATACACTGTAAATTACATATTTTCAACGGTTTGAGAATTTCGTTTATCCGTGTTTGTGACAGAATCGTATCGGAATGATGTTTCAATAATTCGAGTGGCAATTAAAATACGCTGGCGGATCAGATATTCCGCAGTTTGAGTATTTTGTCATGAATTCATAAAAGATTTTTAAAACGTCGTTCTTTTAGCGTGGTAACTTCGGTCTCGATAGTTACGGGAGCAACCGACAATTTGGCGGATGACATTGGTACGAAGACTAGCACAGCCGATCGCAAGAGGGTCATCCCATCCACGGACTTGCCCGCTTCTCCAGCTGATCTTATGAGGCCTGACAAATTTCAGTTTTTCACATTAAATAAAGACGGAAATGTGGTGACAAAGCAAATGACCGAAAAAGAGATACAGAGCTTGATTGCGGCTGGCGGTGGTCATTTGCCGATGGAGATACACGAGCCCCAGAAAGTTGGCGATATGCCGACTGGTGGGATGAAGGTAAAACATGTCGATTAAAATTTGTGTCTTTACGTTTAATTATAATACGAGGATGCAACAGAAATTGACAGCTCGATCAACAAAATCGTTGGTACCCAGGTCGTATTTGTAGTTATATTGGAGTATTTCATCAAGAATTAAATATATTGCCAGCTCACAAGGAATATCACTTTGGTGTCTACCTTCGATTTTGTTAAAATTCGTGTATATGGTAGCGCATTAAAAGCCATGAGATACGTTTTTTTTAACAGCAATAAAACAGTTTTAAGGTGTGAACCCACCGCTTAGATCGAACCATGTCAAGGATTGAAAATTTTCAAATTTGGACCATCAATTTACCCGAATTTTTCCATACCCCTCTTGCCTCTTTTCGACCGTTTTTCAAGAGCATTTTTCGGGCGAACCAATTGAAATATCGTAATGAAGCGGCACCCTCCAAGTCTATCAAAATCTTTTTTAATATCCACACAATAAGTATATCTCCCTCAAATAGGACCGACACTTCAGCAGTTTGAAATTTCGGGATTTTAGCGACTTTGGAAATGTGATCAGAAGGGTCGAAAATAGTAATTTATGCTACAAGTGCGGAAAACAACGAATTCCATCGCGCGTGAAGTTGCCGCATGAGCCGAAGGCTTATGGTGCATTTCACACGAGTACGAGTGTGATTTGCAGCACGAGCCGAAGGCGAGTGCTGTAACCACACGAGTACGAGTGAGAAATGCACCATAAGTCGAGGCGAATTCGGCAACTTACGCGCGATGTAATTCGTTTTTTTTCGCACATGTCCCATACATTATTTTTCGCAATGACTGTCTCGAAAGTGGGATTTGAGATTCAACAAAACCAATAACAATTATATTCAAATATATCACATCAGTTCAGATCATTTCCTTGTCAGAAAATACGATTGTAATAAGTTGACGTTTCATATGACATGAATTTCGCTACATTCAAGTTTGTTCAATCGGTCCAAAATCGTAGAACAAAAAACTATCAACTGTGAAAAAAACCGTTTTTTCGCGAATCAATGTGGTAAAGTGAGCTATAAATAGATTTTTTTCCGCACTAGTGCGGGAAAGTCTCAAATTCCCGCACTAGTGCGGGAAAGTAAGCATCGTTGAGAAATAAGCCACTTTCCGCACGCTAAACACCAATCGAAAATCGCACTTTCGGGGCAGGCATTGCGAAAACAATTTTTTCTACTTTTACACAATTTCAAGGATTTAGCATTTGACGATTTTTAATAAAAAAAAAGACGGGTTTTTGAGCAAATTAATTGTCAATTCGTATTCAGTGCAGAAAAATACATCAATGGGGAGTTATAAAAAAATATAACATTTTTTTCGCATTGCGGAAAAAAATAAGTGTCTCCACTTAATCGCTGCTCATTTCGTTTCGATTCAAAATTCCGTTTTTTGCGAAATCACTTCGCAATCATTTGCTCTAAAAACTGCCGCTTGATTCGTCGAACTACGATTATTTTTTAATTTTTAGCAAAATTTTAAAGCCGGACCATCGATTTTTACGACTTTTTCCATACACGAAACATCAAATTGGAGTTTGTAAAAATAGTTCTCATCAGCAGACACATTTTAAATACAGAAAAACAATAATTGCGATAATAAACTTCAAGTAAGGGGTAGCTTGCTTTCTGGTGAAACTGAAAAAATACGTAAACTTTTATTTTCTCCCTCCTTCAAGGGGT
Source organism: Ophion ventricosus (assembly GCA_963932345.1). Classification (NCBI taxonomy): domain Eukaryota; kingdom Metazoa; phylum Arthropoda; class Insecta; order Hymenoptera; family Ichneumonidae; genus Ophion; species Ophion ventricosus. The sequence continues at coordinate 14,380,924 of OZ010713.1, forward strand.
TACCTATTTAATTCAATTCAATGCACCACTTGTAAATGTAGGGTGAGAGAAAGAAAAATAAAGGGGTGGTTCATCTCTCAATTTTTGTTTGTACCCATAGTGAATTTTTTATTGTCCTTGTTCGATGTTAATGCGGCCGTCTTCTGTCCTTCAGGTTGCTGACGTGGTCCAGAATGTGCAAAACGTCCTGAAGAGTGAATTGAATAAACCAGCAACGGTGATGACTTCCGTGCCAACGATACCGGGCCACGTAAACACCGAGTGGAGTAGCATCCTGCCAGCGATTCTCGGCGGTGATTCCGAAGCCGGATCTCTCAGTGAACCCGGTTCTCCAGTGTCCAGCGACGTGAACGAAAGTCCAATTAGACCCGATGCTACACCCGTTAAAATTCCGGATTCTGCAGTTATCCAGCCAATTACGCCAACTTTGCCCACGAAAAATTCCGAGTCATCGTCGGTAGTCGATTACGACAGTGCGAAGAAGCCTGCAGAATTCGTAGAACCGCAGGATGCCAACGAGAAACCGATGATTCAGGTGCCGGTTATAACGGTAGATCAGAAGTTACCGTCTCATCAAATTGAGAAAGATTCTATGCCGGTTTTCCAAATGTTGAACACCATATCCGCAGACAAGAATAATGCGCAAAATAATACACAAGTCGATGAGAAACTGGAGCCTGTTGAAACGGACCAGGCGCATGTGCCGGAAAAAGGTGAAGTCGTTGCAAAGCCTGAAGAAGCTGCATTTGAGTCGATTCTCACTCAAGAATCTATTGTTAAAGAAACGGCCCCCGTCATTGACAACGTACCGGAAATGATTGAGATTAACTACACTCCTGGCAATATTGAACCGTCGGTCGTTTCCCATATCGTGAAACCAACCGTCAAGCCAGAATCTGAGTCACCAGCTTCAATGACCGTGATTTCTGAGACTCATTCAACATCCATGAAAATTACGGGTCTCGATGAAATCCCACTGCGTGAACCATCTGTGCCGATTATCGAGCCAGCTGATGATATTCAAGGTCCTACCGATTCCAATAAGCCTGAATTCAGTACCGAAAAATCAAGCATCGTTTCAACCATTGAAACGAAATTGAACCCAACGACTCCAACAACTGAAAGAATCACTGAACAACCGATTGAAACATCCACTGAGCAGAATTTGTTCTCCGAACAAGTTGCCCTCTTTGAAAATATGCCTCAGACAATCAGTCCTGTTGTTCCCGAGCTTATTGCCAACGAGCCAGCAAGCTCGACTCCTGTAATCGAAGTAGCTGACGCCGGCGTTCCTCCAAAAACATCGGAAAATGTAGAACTCTTTGGATTAACTGACCGGATAGAAACACCAGAAGCTACTACATTCCCTACGACTCACACGACGATTGGAGAATCGATCACCTCGAAAGAACCTGCGAACGATCAGGAGCCGGTATATCAAGCGCTCCCTGAAATAATTCCGGAAAATAAGACACATATTCATGCAACTTTGCCCTCAGAAACATCCTCGATTGAACATATTATCGAAACGTTGAACGATCCAACGGGGAGCGTATCCAGTACTATTGCAGTTGACCACTTCACTATTCTTAAGACGCCCGAAAGCGAATTGAATGTTTCCAAAGCCGAAGTCAGTGAAGCTAATATTCCGGAAAGTACGAAAGTTCCAGAGATTCATACTGCTACGTCTGCCACGCCGATAAATATCGAGACATTCATAGAGCCCAATTCTTCAAAACCTGTGGAACCTCTTCCCACCGAATTGGCTGATTCCCTATCAAGCATGATATCCCAGATTTCAGACGCGAGGCCCTCCGTTTTACCACTTGGTCAGAGCGCGGGACTTGACACGGCAGAAAAGACGAACGCGATGAATCTGAATGCTGAGGAAATTAGTGCAGTAGAAAATATAACAGCTCCGGAGACACAAGATGCGACTAAAGCTCCCAAAGATCCTTTAAGAGAGGTTCAATTACCGATACAAGCCGAACCAGAGATCGCGTCAATTGTTTCAACGACAGTAGCCAACGTTAATCATGATACTGTCATCACAACTACTGCACATACAATAAGATCTACTGAGGACTTGCGGGAGTCTAGCAGTACGGAAGGTTTAAGTGCAATTGAACTGACAACGCAATTACCGAACCTCGACAATTTTACCGCATTTAAAAGTGATCAGCCAATTGTGAGTGGCGACTCATTAGAAATCCCTGTCAGTAAGATCGATCAAGCGGTTACTCAGAAGCTCGAAACATCAAGTGCGGAGCCAGAAAAAGTGCATCCCGAAATCGACGAAGTGCAAGCTTCCTCTGAAATTATAACTGATAAAGTAATATCAGATGCTGCCGTCCAAGAGTCTACAACCGTTGAAACTGCAACCCAGTCGATCGTTACCGGAACGACACCTGTGGAGAAAAATTTCATAAAGATATCTTCGACAATTGATACAAGTTTCGAAAATTCGACAGCATCTACCGTTTTGATTGAACAGACCGAAAAACAGATCATTCTGGAGACAACTAGTCCAACTATCGTGCAACATCGTCTAGAGTTGGACGAATCGACGACGGAAAAACCGATTAACTTTCAATTCAATGAGAATAATACGGAATTGCCCATAGTTCGACTTGATATTCTGGAAACGGTGCCAACAAAAGTCCACATAGCAAACGATTCCGAACCGATCAAAAGTGGGGATGATGGAGCTGAATCTCCAATGGTGAGGATAAAATTAACTGACCCAATTGCACAGATAAATAGTATGATAGAATCATCGAACGTTGATGTCCGTCCGCCATCACTCGTTCCTTTGAGCCTGCCGGAAACCGGTAGTTTTCCCTCGAACATTATCGCCAGTAGTCTTATTGCTGGTTTTCCATCAACTACAAACTCACCAACGACAACTGCAAATTTAGATTCCGATACAAACTTAGCTTCTGTTGCTCCTGTAAAGTCGCCGCCGGAAGTACTGATTTTGAGCGATGCTACTGCAAGCAACTTGACTGAGGATTTGAAAACCCCTGATGCCACAAAGAGTGAGCTCCAAGTTGAAAGTATCTCAAAACCTGTGATCCCAGGGCTGGAAAAAGAGGATGTGGCGCCCGAAAAACTTGCAACAGCAGAAACATCGACAAATATTATTCCGACAACTGCTTCCGAAGTACCAACAGAGAGAATAGATATTCCAACAGAATCTGTTTTTGTTGAGAACTCGGACAAACTACCAATCGTTCCAGTTGATTCTAGTGCAGAATCAACGAAAGACAATTTAAACACAGAGAATCCAATTGCTGAGATTACCACACAAGACAGCATTGACCCCAAAGCATCTACGACGGAGGCGACTACTATATCAACATCGGAATCTCCGAATACACGAAATGATTTGAATAAAAACGCAACTGTCATATTCGAAGAACCACCAATAACAACTACTGTATCATCGATGGGTGAGCTATTCCAGGATGAAATCAAAAGTTCTGTACCTGCGGCCTCTGAACTCGTAGGTTTTAGCGACAAACCGCTTGAATTGCCGAAAATAAATAAAATGTCCACCACGCCAGAAATAAATACAAAAAAACCAGCCGTGATTGTTGAAGCAACCGCTTCTGCAGATTCTCAACTTCATGATGACGTTATCGACGTTCCATCGGAAAAAGTTCCTGGTGATATATCTTCTAAAACTCCAACAGCCGATTCGAAAGAAGCTGAAACTACCGCAGCCCCGACAAAACCAGAGAACGATGAGCTGATTCAAACACTTTTTACGACCCAGGATTCACAATTGTCTGCAACGACGAATAGCCCCGTTACAGTATCGGAAAACATTAAGGACGTGAGTTCGGCTGTTTCGTTCCAGGCAAACGTTGCAAGTACGAGCCCGAAAACAGGAACAAGCCCCGGTGAAGACAAAACGAAGCTAGAGAGCAATGCTAAAGACGCTGAGAAAATAAATTCTGCCGCTACATCCACATTGCCACATCAAATTCCTGAGTACTCCGGTCTCCTTTCGATACCGCAACAAACGGAAGAAATTAGGATCCAAGTGAACGATACTGCAGTCTTAGTAACTAAACGGCCGATTTCCGATGTTTCTAGTCCAAAACATAGCGATCCAACAAAACCACCGGAAAGCCAGCCAGTTGAGGAAAAACCAACAACTACCGAAGTTTCATCAGTAACCGAAAAAATTTACGCGCAATTGGATGAAAAAATTCTCCTTCCGGTCCCAGTTGAAGTTAGTAATTTGACCGGCAACACAGATGGTGGATTGGAAATGGCAATTCAAGAAGGTGTTGCCAGTGCTACGAAAACGGAAACAGTTTATCATGGTAATGAACAAACAGAAAATATTAAAGGTGACGAAATTTTAGTAAAGGCGAACGATACGAGAAAGGCTATAAAGAAAAACACTGATAGCAATTCGTTGCCGATCGATGCCAAAGTTGTTACTCCTGATCTCTACACACCATCTGACATCAGTGAAAAACCTTTGGGTATCCAAGAAAATAATTCGGATCCACAATTATCAACAAAGGTGATGATTACAATACCCGTAGGTGCAATTCAACCATCAAATTTGACAAGTAATGGCGATTCCGTCAGACTGCAAGAGAAACCAACAGAGTTGCTGGAAAACGACACGTCAAGCAACGGTGCCAGTGAGATATTGATTCCCAAACCCGAAAATCCTGTTCACAAGCCAACATTGACCATCAAGAATGATACTCCGACTAAACCCATTGAAAGTCAATGGACACTGATACCCCAAACAGTTTTTCCCGCACCGACGAAAATAAGCGAAACTCCCGGGAGACGAACGACCACAACGGAAATACCATCAACCACAGTTGCCCAGGATTCTGAAAAAATTACTTCGACCGAAAGACCAACGGTGTCCCTGGATCATCCGCAGAGCGCCAATGGCCTCGACAGTACAGTGAAAAATCTCGAGCCCGACGTTTCTTACTTCGTAAATTTGTGCAACGAGTTGGCCTTTAGTTTCTGGACAGCGACGAATAAGGGCTTGAGCACCGCGAGATCCCTCGCCGTTTCGCCATTCGGTATGACGAGCATGTTAGCTATGGTGTTTTTGGGTGCTCGCGGTCCAACTTCCGATCAAATGAACGATGTTCTTAAGTTGGACGACGTAGCTTCCTTCAACCCCCATCTCGTCTTCCAAAATGTAACGGACGCCGTAAGCCTTGCCAGAAATCAAGGTATAGCCAATGCAGCTTTCGTCCGGGAACTGTTTGCCGATAGATCGAAAGTTCGCAAGCTCATGCCTTTCTACAAAGAGAAGGCGCAGAAGTTTTACGACGGCGTCGTGGCGGAAGTGAATTTCGCGACGATAAGCGATCTCGTGAGAAGACGGACCAATCTGATGATTAGAAAACAAACTGGTGGTAGAATCAAGGATTTCGTCAGAACTAACACGGTACCTCTGCGCTCACCATTGGCAGCACTCTCAGCGAACGTCTTCCAAACTAACTGCAACTCTAGCGCAGCGAGCTCCGAGGGTAGAGACGGTGAACTTTACTTTGCAGTCTCACCGGCTGTCAGACAGAGAAAACTTGTTCCAGTTCCGGCGACGGTATGGCGAGCAGGCTTTTTAGCCGGCTATGAACCCAATCTCGATGCAACAGTTATGGCACTCGGAGGAATCGATAATTTGGTTTCCACAATATTCGTTATACCGGGCCAACAAAGTTTAACTGCACCGGGCGATACGTTGGAGCGTCTCGAGCAAAGGCTCGTTGAAGGCGCAATCCGCGATTCTTCGTGGAACAAACTGCTCAAAGTTTTAATCCCACGACCTGGATCCGAACTCCAAGTACCCAAATTCAGTCACCGTTCGGTTATCAATGCCACCGCAGCACTCAAGAGAATGGGCTTGGAGGAGCTGTTTTCTAAGCACGCGAATCTTAAAGGCATCAACGGTGTTGCTACGGATTTACATCTTGCTGATGTACTTCAGGTATGGAACATTCAAGTTTTTCTCTTATTCGTTTACTTTTTACTTTCAAATATTTTGAACGAGCAAATGTTGGCTATTGCATTCGAAAGGTTTTCACGTTGTCGTCCAAACGATACAAAATATTGGCGCAAGACTGCGAACGTGGTGAGGCTAAAGTAAACTCTAAATTAAATATCACAAATATTTCTTCAGATGAATCTGTTCAGCACCTGCGGCGATGAAAATATAATCAGCGGCAGGCATCACGTGGAAGTGTATCCAGGCAGCCCGCTGCGTAATGCTCGCGAGTATGACGCGGCCGAGGAGGAAAGCGACGATTCTCTCACGGACTATCCGAGCAGTACAGACGAGGGCTTTAGAGGCTCGACGGTACCATATCCCCTGCGAAGGCAAGCTCGATCGGCACGACAGAACGACGCAACGGAAAAACTGAGACTAAAGTTGGACAGGCCTTTCCTGTATTTCGTACGGCACAATCCCACAGGACTGATTTTGCACATGGGACGTTTTAATCCTAGACTATTGCCCTAAATATATTTAATAACGTGCATTGATTACTAAGATAAGAGAAAGATTGAGAAAACGACGAACGTTCCGACTGTATAAACTCTTTTGAAAGCGCTCTGACGAAATTACACAATTTCAAAGTGAGCGAGATTTGCCAGAGTGAATCTCCTTCACTTTGAGTGAAGAGACCAGGATGACGTTGTAAAAGAGCGATCGCGATAAACAATAGGAATGTGTAAAAATTTCATAATTTTTCCGCCTAAAAGAGATCTCAGGTCAAAATGTAATTTGGTACTTGCGTGAAATTGTTTATCAGCGAAAAAGGCGTTCGAAATTTGGAAAGTCCATGGAAAAAAAAAAGATTATTCCACAAGGAATTTGGTTATGGTAATGGTGAAATCTATTTATTACTTGGACGGCGGTGCGATGAGATTAGCGACGAAATCTTATGATACGTGCGTTCAAATTTCACTCCGCCATGGTTCCAGACGAATGAAGATAAGATAAAAGAAAAAGTACGAGATAAAACAGAAAGAAAATCGATCTTGATCACCGTCCAAACTATCTTGACAGAGAGACACACCGAAAAGGCTCTATCTTTGGCTCGCTGTTTGGACAGTGATCGACATTACAATGAACGAAAATTACGACTAATGAACACATTGTTAAGCTATAAAGGAAAATCGATCTTTAAATATTAATTCAGCTATTAACCGTAAAGTATTAACGGTATCGTTATTATAAAACCGTAGAAATTCGTTTTAGCTAATCGATCTTAAGGAGTGCGTATGTAAATATAGATGGAATGTTATAAAGAAATCTCGATGTGCTCGAGCCGATCGTTCGCAAATTTCCTGTGCGTACGTTTCCCGCGAGTTTCGATGATTTTTCGTCGAGATTTTGAATATTGAGATTCCAGAGTCGCGTCATTCTTTAGGTTTCTACAAACATGAACAACGTGCGCTCGCGATTAAGCACTAGACTCTTAAAAAATATACCCTAAGTTATAATGTACAATGATAACATATTTCGTGAATAAAACGATTTGAAATATTTTAGAACAAAAAATGCCGTTCGGAAGTCTCTCTCCAAATATAATCCAATTTACCTGTTTTCCTTTTATTCGTACTCCATACGGAAAAATCAACAAAAGATTTTTTTTTTTAACTGGCACACTCGCTGGTAAACTGCCGAAAAATTGAAGTGCTTTTACATTTGTTTGTGACGACGCTTTGTATTCCGAGGAACTTATCTGTAACTTGTTTGTAATTAAAGCGTATCGATTGATGTTTTTGTCGCGTTTTCCATGCCAAAATAATGAGACGACTGCAGAAGAAACAAACGCGAGCATCGGTTCTTCAACGAGTTATTGTTAGTTTCAGTAAGTCCTGCAAACCTATCATCCCGAGTGATGTAAAAGCAAAACTGGAACGAGAACTCTTAGTAAATACGACCGACTTGTACTATCAGACGTTTCGTATTAAGTCGTCGTTCAGCTGCGTTATCTCGCGACGCGAAACTAAACAGATTGAGGGAGAATTTCAAACACAGTCCCCGAAAAGCTCCTTCTCGTAGGAAATCGTTTTCATATGGTTCAAAGGAAATTCAGCTAGAAGTAATATACAGTGGAACCTCATTTATACGTTTTTATCATTTATACGTCAAATTTACTGGTACCGGCATATGTCGCCTGAAAATAATGTAATAAAATTTCATTTCTACGTTTTCGCGCTTATACGTTATTAATTTTGTTCCCCAGCGCCCGTTTCGAGCTTCGTTTTTTCTCAGTTATACGTTAATCAGTGTTCTGTGACTTGTCTATTTCCTTCTCTATTTCATTCATTAATAATACTCGAAAAAAGGTATGAATTTTGAGCTCGAACGATTTTTTTTCGAACATTAACGAAACTTGTAGGTTAAGCGTGACGGCGCCGCGTTAACTGGCTTTGTCGAGTGGATCACTCCCATTTAAACATTAACTCGCGTGTATTTCCAAATCGGCGGATGTTTAAAATCTACATAGTATTACAGTCTTTGAACTTTATAACAAAATGTATTTATTCGTCTACTCGATATTTTTAACGTTTTCTCGACTTTGCCGAATTAAAAATTCTTTATAAAACATTGTACGTTGAACGTTTTTCATCATGTAATTATCCTGGAACCGACGATGCTTTAGCGATAGTCAGTCGTGCCAATGGCAGGAAAATGCCGCTGTTGCCAAGTCTATCGGTTATTTTTTCTTGAATAAAATTGCAACATATTTATATTTAAATGAAAAAATGATAAGTATTAATGTCATTTTGCGGCTTGGAAACATTTTTCAATAATATTATAAATTGGAAGTTACCGAATAATAATTTATTTTTACATGAAATTGTATTCAGAAGAAGTTCACAGCCTGTCGAAAACTCATTGTATTTTTAGCCCCACTCTTGCAGCTAAAGAACGGTATCGAAACTTCTTAACTGTGATTACATATCTCTTGTTTCTGTCTCGGCATGTCTCTTATTTACAAGTCTGAAACATCAACGCTTTAATGTTACAAACTAGTATTGAATAAAAATTCTAAACGAAAAGTAGAAAATATGAGTTGGCTCGTTACTTCATTACTACCAATCAAGTTTTCAATTGGAAAACCAAACATTATCATAGTAGAGGTACTGCTATAAAAGAACATCGCGAATTAAGCATCAATCGCTATTTTCAAATGCTAAAGAGTTTCGGATACATACTGTATTTCACTTTTACGTTATTCTCATTTATACATCAGACTTGCTGTACCCCTTGAAAAACGTATAACTGAAGTTTCACTGCATATCCAAAGACATGTGCGCATAAATTGCACATGTCTTTGGATATGCTCTATGTTTTCCCTGATAGTTCAGTGTTTGTGCTCCAAACACCTGCAAGACAAGGCAAAAAAGCTTCATGAATATTCTAACAACCGATTCTATCTACGAGCTTCTATCTACCCGATTCTATCTACGAGCTACAGAAATAAGACTCTCAGCTCTCGCGAGTTGTGGGTCGTATCACCATCTGGAATATTGATAACAAGAATTTCGATTGCGATCCAATTAATGCGAGAAAAATTCACCGACGGTTTTTCATCCTCCAAGATCCGCAATCCTGAAATATTTCGGCCCTGCACTAAAAATAGTATGCTCACGAATAATCGGAATCTTCGTTTGTGCGTCTTAACGGTAAACATATTTGTTTCATCTTTTGCTTGTCGTTTTTATCTCCTTATAAAATTTATTGACGTTTCTGTTCGAGTTTCCGGGGTGGGAGATTTCGATTCGCGAATATTGTACGAATACTTATCCTTGCGGTTTGCGTGTATGAGGGATAGACGGAGATAGCGAGGGGCGGAGAACGAAAGAGCAAATAGACAAAGCCACGCGTTGCTCATCAACGGTGTGATAAGTACTATTGCAATTTCCGACGCGTGAAAAGGTGGGAGACCAGGGCTTATCGCTTTTATCGCCTTACCCGGCGGCCTGTTAGATGCAACGCCTTTTAGTCGTAATAAACGAACCAGGTGATTCGCCCACGCGGATACCACGCATCATAAAATATTATAAAATTACTAAATTAAATCGCGCTGTTTTGGCTTCACTGATTATCGGTCGTAAATGAGTTTCGGTCGGAGAATAACATTTTTCGAGGATCCAGCAGTTGTCGGGGGTAATCCTTGCGTCTCGAAGCGCGAGTTGCAAGGCATAACGATTTGCCGCGAACTGTGCACGGAAGAATAAAATCAACAAAGTGCAATAAACAGGAAGAGATGACGTCTCTTGTACGTCAAGATCTATCCTGTCCCACTACCTAACTTTTTCGCGTGGTGGAGTGATCCCCCCCCCCTCCCCCGCCCCGCGATATTGTATTTGCCGACGGATACGTGCGTTATTGAGAAGAAAAAGAATCGATAGAGTTCTTCTGGACGACGCGGGAAGCGAATGAGCGGCGTAATTGACACAAGCAATCACATGGAAAGAGATCGCAATCTTCAAATATACTACAGGGTACGAAGATGCTATCCAAAGTATTTACGTAAAACTCACGTGAAAAGTATACTATTCTCCAAAAATACAAATTTGCAAAGGGGCTACTCGAGTAACTTTATTATCTTTTGACCTTGAATAAAATAAATAAGAAGATAAGATAAATTAAAAAATACGAAGATTGAATATGCGAACATTTTTGACGTCGTGGCATATTACGACTTCGGAGTGATTAATTATTTGATTCCATCCGATGATAAAATTCCCATTTATTTTTTGTTCACGTATTCACTGATGTGCGCACATAATTTCGTTGTGGACCCACAACGACAGATTATTTGCTGTAACGATATGTCGAAAAAATGAACGAAGTATCTCGAAATTCGCGATAAGATGACGTTTAACTCGATTATATCTCGGGCGTTGCGCGGAATGTTTCGAGCGAGGGAGAGAGAGGGAAACAATCGACGTGCAAACGAGCTTGCATAAAATAATTTCTCACTGTGAAAAAGTCAATGCAGTATAAGCGATTCAGGTCTTCGTTGGATTTTATCAACTTAAATGTGAAATTTGTAACGGCTCGTTTTTTTATATTTTATTTTGCCTCGTTTTTTTTTTGTTGTTCGCATTGATGATTTTTTTTCGAAACGAAGTGTCGTTTGCAAGAGCAACTGTATCGAGACAACGATATTGTGATGTCAGTGGAAGTTTTGAAATGTTTTGCACGTTCACGCCTTATCTATCCGACAATAGTTACGCCATTTACTCGGGTTCTTGCTTTCGTCACGTATTTAAAAGCGCTGAATGCAAAGTGATGCAGTGAAAACGCCGTATCGTTTCCTCAAAAAATATGACAATTTTGAAAAAAGTACAATGCGTTGATAAGACGCTAACAAATGATTGAAACGACGATAAAGACATTACGAGAGAAGTAACTTCTCGGTGATGAGATTATTTTTCAATCGATTCAATTACGATAATCGTTTGTTTGATGCATTGGTGAAAAAAATATTAACGATTTTTTTCGTCGTATCGCCGCGATATTGTAGCGTTGTGACGATTTTTCTTCTCATTCCTTTGTCGTTAACTGATAACATCTGATAAGATAATCGAAAGGGTACAAGTGTATTACGAGTTTTTCGCTGTACTTGTGATAACGCGGATATGTTTTATCTTGATCTTTGCTTTTCGATTGCGGACGTCGGTATCGTTTTTTTCTTTTATTGAAAAATTTCGGCTTCCGAATCACTGATCAATTTACAAACTCGTTCCACAGCCTCATAAACGTCTCATAATTAAACTTGAAAAATAAAAAAGGTTAAAAAAAGAAAGCGATTTTTGGGAATTACTTTTAATTGTCGCGATGAATTGTAGTTAAACATTAGAGAAGCGATTCCGAAATAATGCGGAGAAGAAATAGCCTGAGGAAAAAGTTACTATTTTTTTCCCTGCTCCGTTACTTGGATAAAACAATAACTTATGAACGGATCTGGCAAATGATTTTTAATCTCAATGATTGGTTTTGAAGGCAGAATCAACTGGTTATTTTCGGGACGGCAAAAGGATCGAAAAAATTTGTTACAAATGCCAATCGCATTTTCCGTACGCCACGCGTATCTCGGATCCTCTGAGGACAGAATGCTGAGGACGCCACCTGATCTCTATATCGTAACGACTTCAGATCAGCGCGATAATGAGACAGTAGGTTTAGATTGCGCAACGAATATACCGGAACATATATTTCGTACTACTTGCATGTTCTACGGTGTATTCCAAAGGGAAATAAAAATAACACAAATCGGGGTAAATTGCGGTCATGGGACATTAATCGAGTTTATTTATTCAAAAACAAGAGGCTTCAAAATCATTTGGCATCATTGCTTTTTTATAAAGAGCTTTTTTTTCTTTTTATTTGCTTCTGGAATCCCATGTAAATCTTTTCTCGGATAAGGGCATAACTCTCTTTTGTTACTTAATCTTTTTCGTCGCTTCTTTTCATGTGCTTCGTCCCATACAAAAGTTTTGCACACGCCTACCTTTGCTTATATTTTTACACGTTCATTTCTCGGAACTCGTTGCTAGGAATTAATACAATTGAACGATTTATCGTCATTGTTATTGCGCTGTATACGTGGTCTCGTAGTTTCCAATTGTACAACATTTTTTGCCAAGGTTGCCCAAGATGTAACGTAATAGCATTTTTTTCACATTTCGGTCCATTGACTTATTTACAGTGTGCAATTTTTTTGGCATTGATTTTCTGGAAGCTGCCGTGAGCAATGAGAATATTACAGACATTGCTATTACCGTGATATATTTACAGTTACACTTGAGAAACTTATTAAAAAATTGATTAAGAAAGATGTTGAGATATCAATTGAACTGCAAAGTCACCGTACAAAGAATTCAGGAAGCGAAAAGATCGAAAATCATTTTCCAGCATTTCCCGGAATATGTTTAATTTTATATATAAAGAAAAACGTTAAAATGGAAAATTCCGAGGCCACTATGTATATCGGACATTGGCGGACCGTAAATTGGCAAAACGCCATATATCGGCACGAATAATTGACTATTTTAGCGACGGGCTTGACGGGGAGTAAATCAGAAGATAATTTTGTAGAAGGCCGTTCCCGCTCTCGGTACAGTGAGTTGATGGAATAATCACAATATCAAAGCTTCCAATCAACTCCCACAAGGAAACACATCCGTTGATCACGAATTTGGCGATACGTTTGAGTATGCTATTTTTTTTTCTTACGGGCGAAGATATCTCTGTAACTATGTATACCCGTGCAGAAATTTGTTGGGGAGTCCCTATATCCTACCATTTCCCTATAGGGATTTGATAGGGATGCCGCACGTAGGGAGCCCACAATAGAATCCAAGTGGATTCCGCGCTATTTTCCGATTGGCGTCGTTTGAGCATTTCTATTTGTAATTCTCAACCGGAATTTGTTGGACCTCCTAAAAAAATATCCTTTCGTGGTCCCGTGCACATATTTGTTGAGGAGCCCTAATTGTAAGATGCACCCACATCTCCATTGGAATGATAAGAATCCGATGTACGAGCGTGACATTTTAGTATAGGGATCGATTGCGATGTCTCATTGGATCCATATCAGGAAGTAGGGACAAGTACGAGAATCCAATTGGATCCCTACGACAATTTCTGCATGGGTATGCACGTTAATTGATTATAAATCATTGATTACCGCAAAAGAGAGACACGACAAAAAATATCTATAGAAATATACAAAGAAAGAGAAAGAAAGAGTAAGAAAGAGAGAGAGAGAGAGAAAGAGAGAGAGAGAGAGAGAGAGAGAGAGAGAGAGAGAGAGAGAGAGAGAGAGAGAGAGAGAGAGAGAGAGAGAGAGAGAGAGAGAGAGAGAGAGAGAGAGAGAGAGAGAGAGAGAGAGCGAGAGAGAGAGAGACAAATTCGGCAATTTCCGTGTACTTTTTTCAGAACCGTTGAGTTATGTGGGGCGTCGCGGACGTGGATCGATTGCGTTATAGGAACAGCATCATGGACGACTGTATCACCCCTGTCGAATACAGAGTACGTCTTAGATTCGTCGTTTAAATGGCAAATCATAAACGTTGCAAAAGATAAAATAGAGGCATCCCTTTGTTCACATAATGAAAGAAGAACAAATTTAATGCAAAATAGAGAAGACTTATCAACGTCCTCGATAAGATTAAAAATACATTTTTTCGCGTCAGATGATGTCTTATAGCGTAAGCGTTTTTGCTGACAGCAAAAAACAAAATAGATCGACGAGAAATCAGCGCAAAGTTTTATGAAAACTCTAGTTCTTACAATGAAGAACAAAAAACAAGGACCTCCTTCTGTCTGATGAGGACCCTCCGACGGACGCCAAATTAGTGAGATTATCCTTTCTGAGAAATATCCATTATTGTTTCATGTCGAAAAAATCGTTGAGTTTCGCCGAGTGAACGTAATGTACCCAGGACTATAGGTTTTCAATTGTCAATCGACTTAGGGAATTTCAATTGTTCATAAAAAAATGCTAAAATATTAACAGGGTTAATGAACCGAAACTTGATCGCTCTACTGGTTCGTGCACAAACATGTTTGGCATGATTTAAAAAATAATCGGTGCAGAGATACTGACACAACGATATTAATGTTTTCGTGAAAATTTCTTTTGCTGCTTTCTATTAACATTCTTCGCAAAAGTGTGATTAACTTTTCTCCTCTTAACATTCTACATGCATTTTTCTGATACCCAAACAATTAACGTGATTAACGAAGGTGATGGTAGACAGCTAATTGTAAATGGGATAAAGTTCGTAAGCTCGTTGATAAATGGTTTTTTTTTGTCAAATCTTATCAATCAGGATGTGGATTGTTCGGGTCGTTCTCTCGCGACTCTCATGGTCGCGTGGGTCGGCGCGGCTATGGTCGCATCCGTTTTACTACGCTGGAAATACATGTGGATAGCTCTCACGATTTTGACTCTACTTTTTCTCTTCGCCTGCGGTTATGCTGCTTGCAATGCTCGAAGGGCTCACGAGAGGGCAATGGCGAGCGAGGAGGCCGGAATCTTCGAGCGAGGAACAAGAAACCGAAACATTCAATCCGTTTCCGGTGCAGTGGACGACTGTGCGGAGGTTGGTTTATTTTTGCCATCATGGTTTTTACG
Organism: Ophion ventricosus; assembly: GCA_963932345.1. Taxonomy (NCBI): domain Eukaryota; kingdom Metazoa; phylum Arthropoda; class Insecta; order Hymenoptera; family Ichneumonidae; genus Ophion; species Ophion ventricosus. The sequence goes on from OZ010713.1 coordinate 14,396,085, forward strand.
CTTCGAAAAGTGACGGTGTTAAAAAAATATATTTTTCCAAGCCAGTACAAAAATCGCCCACAATCGCTTGCCCTTTTCAATTTCAATACAGTTTCTCTTTTTACTATTTTTCGCTCCTTCCTCGAAAGGTGCGAGAAGATGAAGCATTGACGTAACTCTCTTTGGAAAAATATTGTAAAACGACTGAATAATTTTGACAATTTTTTGCTTACCTTCTGCGTTGTGTGATTTCAACCCCAAAACTCATTTATCATTTTTTCTACATTCTAACACATGACCGGGGCAGAAACCCGCCCCACGCGTTTCTTGTAGGCGCAATCGTTCCATTGTGTAGTGAAGAGAAACATCAGTATACGAATTTCATCGTTTTTTTATGAGGAAAAGATGGTGTAAGGCAAATACGATTTTATTAAAATTTATTTTGTGAAAAATCCGTATAATCCCCGCCATAGGCCAAAAATCAGCCAAAATCGCATTGTTCAAACGAAAATTTCTATTTTGTTTTCTAATTGACAGATCTTCAAATGTCGCACAGTGTTTAAAAGAAGAAACATTGAGATTAGCAAAAAAAAAATAGTTAAACTATATTCCGTTCAAAGAGTATATTTATTTTGGAATATGAATATGAGGCAAATACGGAATTTCTAAATACGGAAAAAGTCAATGGGAACGCAACAGAGAAAATGTTTGCAGGGATTTTTCGTATATTTTTTACTTCGTTTGTTGAGAAAATAGCATATAATTAATACTGATGATAAAAATGACAATATAAAGAATATAAAGAAATCGTACATTCAACACATGAAAAACAATGCACCGTTTTGTGCTCCACGCAGGCGGCCCTTTAGCATCGTTGACACAAAACTTGAAACTTGCGATCCTTTTCTCTTGGACAGAATGCACATCTCGCCACTTTTTTTTAGCCTAACCCTTGGTGCTGTTGGTTCTTCTTCTTGCAAGATGGTAATAACGATAACTTGCAAGCCCCGCCGGAGATTCGGAATGAGTAGCCTTGCTCGCAGATGAGGCTCGATGAGAGACTTAACGAGCCTTTTTATGAAGGCCCTCCGATTCATATTTTCAAGATCCGCGTTGAAATTGTGGAAGATCATCGGGTTAATTTTTTTTTTCTTCAAATCGAATATAAAATATATAGCGTTAGATAATGTTCGTGACCATTTGCGCTCAAATTACGTAATAATACGTCAAATATATTGATTCTGGTAAAAGAAAAAGTAAAATTCACTTACCGTCAAGAAACGTCAACAGTAACTTTAAACTGAGGTAGATACCCACTCCGGACGATCTTGAAAACCGTTTAGTCTGACAACCGGCGAGCAACTGATGCCAATGTCGGCCTGCCCTCACAGCCCGGTAGTGAAACTGAATTGTGATCACGGTCCCCAGTTGAAAATTCTGATTTATAGCTTAGGATCAGAATTTCAAAATCTACAGGGGTGGGTTTCTACCCGACACCTGAGTTCTAGGGTTAATCGCGCACTTGTCAAACGTTCCCAAATAGTAACCCAGTTTTACAGAAACACAGATTCGCCCAGTATATTTGAATGACGACGATAGTAAAATCGATTGTTTCTCGTGTACAGGTCCTCGATCCACCGGCTTATCAAGCATATTGGATCACGGATCTGCCGCCACCTTACGCGGTGGTGATTGGGGCTGAATCGCCGTCAATACCGCCACCACCGCCGATACCTATTTCCTCGGCTTCAACTCCATCGTCCGCTACGAGAACTCGCGCCAAACCACCTCCCTACTCCGTCGCTATTCAGTCCGATCCCAATGGTACGTCTCAAACGATGAATCAGCCGTCACGGACGAACGCAAATAACGTCGGGTCTTCATCTTCCGGGTACCAGAACACGAGCTTCGACGAGCCAACGAATTCGAGAATGGAGCAACGAGTAGTTTCTGTTTCGAGAGTCACGTGGGACGACGATATAAAAATCGCGAGTGAGCAAACGAGAAACGAAGCTGGACGTTCCTCAAATGGTTCGTCGACGGTATTGGCCAACGGGACGCACTACCTGAGCAATATAATTAATTGCACATTTGGTAGGGGACAGAGACGAACCAACGATGAGAGAAACGGAAACCACCAGACAACGACTCCGAACACGATTGGAGGCAGGCTAGCCGTCCCGCAGTTCACCAATCAAGATAACGCTGTCAACGCGAGTTGAATGAACACTAATACACTGTAACAATTTCCAATCTCACGAGATGGGAGTGAACGGTCGAACCCAGTCTGTCAAAAAGTTCCTCAAAAACCGACAATTCCTACAGTGTTGGAGTACATCTTTACGAGAACATCCGCTCAGCGCTTGGATAGGACGTTTCATTCTGGAATCGATTGTGCTTGTTCCTGATAAAAACAAAACCATCAAAACGATTGGGAGAGAGATCAGTTCTAGTTTATTAGTCGCACCATTCAACGATTCCTGCACATTCGAATCCCCGTTAAACTGAGCCAAGAAAGGAGGAATGGAAACTAAGATGGAAAAGACAACGCTTGATTTTCTTTACCTTCAATTTTGGTCTTCTTTAAGAAAACGAAGCGTACAAGTTAATTTCCATACTATGCCTCTGTGTATCTGGCATTCCATGCCGTCTGGACCCTTTGATCGATTACGTTGAGTCCTGACCGACATTTTATGATGCTTCATTCGTAGGAAAATACCCGGTTATCAATTGAATGTAGAGAAATCAAGTACGCTGCCATACTCCGGAACCTTCTTTTGAAAGGTCAGTTTTTCGACGATTCGGAACATTTTGAATAGAAGCGCTAATTGAAGTGTCGAAAATAAACTTTTCAGCGTTACGAAACTCCCTCTATGAGGGAGACAAATATATGAATTTATAAAATTCCTTGTATTCGTTGAGCCAATAGGATTTATATAATTGATCAATGAATTTTAAGGAAATCATCTCTTTGGCAATTGAATTATAAATCGACGCCTTTTCACAGTTTAAAAAATATGTAAATGGGGACGATACTTCGTTATTTTTTGGTGGAATCAATGGCCACCTTTATGGGAAAGCGGTTGTGCCAATATTGTCTCTCGTATCCCTTCGGAAGTTCAGTATAAATATAAAATAATTTCGAAATAACATTGTTCGTGTTTCTTACAGTGCACGATTTTTTCATGATTTGCATGACTGCATGTGAAACGAATTTTTATACAATTTGATCTCTATGGTATTCCCCGAATTCAATGTTAACTATTGGTACATTATATTCTATTTGTGTCAACGAAATACAGCGTGACGGCTGAATATTTGCAACAGTTGAGGCGGTGACAACATTTGAACTGCTTCGTGCAATACTATTTTTCATAAATATCGGAGTAAATAAAAGAAACGTACTCTGGGATCACGTATCTGTGGATTTATTATATATATCGATAAACTAAAAAATATTAATCCTGAGGAACGATTTTTTTTAAGCTCCCAGAGTCGAAAATGAGCTGCGTTAATTTTCTGGGTAAATATTCGGAAGTGTCACTCCTGTCAGAATCGAGCTGATTTTTTTTGGTGTGGTTTCTTACAGTTAAAAAACATCATATTTAATATTATTATGGCAGCGCATCAACAAAAACAATTACCAAGAGGGTAATTCTATACTTTAGCATCGAGGCCACGAATCGTGGAATCGTGGGGTGCGTAGAACACTGGGGTGGGCGGAGGGCACCTCGGATGGGTGCGTAGAATCGTGGGGTGCGTAGAACACAGGGGTGGGCGCAGGGCACCTCGGATGGGTGTGTGGAATCGCAGGGTGTTTAGAACACTGGGGTGGGCGGAGGGCACCTCGGATGGGTGCGTAGAATCGTGGGGTGCATAGAACAACATTGTTTTTGTTGATGCGCTGCCATAATAATATTAAATATGATGTTTTTTAACTGTAAGAAACCACACAAAAAAAAATCAGCTCGATTCTGATAGGAGTGACACTTCCGAATATTTACCATTTTCTGGTATCTCTGAAATGCTGATTCAAAAATTGGATGATTCGGGATCTTGTTTAATTATTTACCGAAAGATAGCACGGTTTATAATAAAAACTGTAAAAAATATCGTCCGAAGACAATTGACGTTCTAAAATCAAAAATAAAATTCACTTTATGTTTCCATTAACCAACAGGTGTTTGGGATTCGTTTTCTTTCCTTTATGCCTCGATTACGTTTTTCTGACTTGTCGCTTTCCTAGAGCCCCTTAAGGCATGAGGCCACTTTAGAGGCAAAAAAAAAGGGCATATTTTGTGATTTTTTTCAGCGGAACCATAAAATAAATCAGAATTACAAAATAGGGGTTTTATTATACACATAATTAACTATACAAAATTATTTTTTTACAGCGATACATGTCAAAATGGCGACTGTGCAGCATTTTTCCGATGGCGCCTTTATTTCTGGAAGGTCAACGGCCGGACCAACAGCTGCTATAATTTTTGGGTTATGATGAGACACTAAAGTTTTTTCGATTATATATAAGAATAGCTATAGAAGTACGTAGGATTTTTTTTATATATTGTTTTTTGTCAAAATGGCGCATTTCTAAAACAAAAAGTATAAAATGCCATGAGAAAATCGTCGGAAAATTGTTTATCAAAAAGGAACTATGCAATATAATAAAACAATTCTACGTAGTGCCTCAGAAAATGTAATTCTAAATATACAGTTAAAATTTCAAGTTAATCGGTTGAAATTTGTTTGAGTTATGAGTCCGGCCGACTTGAAAAATGTAGTTTTGAGATAAACGCGTTTAAAGTTAGTAGAAAATCACGACGCGAATCAAGAGGGGTTGCGCTAGAATTCGAAAATCGAGTACTTAGAGATTTTACACACCCATAATCTTTTGGAATATAATTTTATAGGTACTAAGGTACATTTTAAATAAAAAAATCGATTTTTGGAAAATCTTAAAGTGGCCTAAGGCCTTAAGAATTAGAGAAATCAAATTTTCAATTATTTCACCGAATCGAGTAACTCGATCCAACATATTTTCCATGTTAACATTCATTGAAAGAACTAGCGTTCAAGTGCCGATTATTATTTGGCTATATAAAAGCTCTCTTCTGTGAAAAAGGATGCGAACAATAGGGGATACGGGAAACACGCAATCGATCAATTAAGTTTTGTGATCTGGAGCATTCACGACACGGCAATATAATTCGAGCCGAAATGATGTTTCGCCGGGGGGGTTGGGCGTGTCGTTCTTGAACCTCTCTCGTACGTGTACAAAAACGGCGATATGTCGGGTTCGAATAAAAAAAAGCAAAAAAGAAAAAGGCATAATCACTTTCACCGACAGAGAGATAGGTACGCCCGTCCCGACGTTGCGGGTCTCTGGAAGTCTCCCAATTTTAGCACAAATGTTCAAATCCATTGCTCGAATGACATGTCTGTTCATCCGTGCTAATTCAACTGACGTATCGGATCGTTTACCCGAAAATTATTTTTCAATAAATCTGTGTTTTTATTGAAAAAAAAGGAATAGAAGTACTCGAATATTTTTTAAAACGGTATTTCTCTTTTCGACATTCTCCTAGTGAAATTATAGTTGAAGACTCGCAGGGATTTCGTGAATGAATTTCGATTCAAGGTATTCCGACAGCGGAGGGCCGTATTTTGTTGGCGCATAAGCCATGGCCCTTTTAAATCATTAGTAGATTACCGCGGTGCTTAATAAAAATACGTTAATAAATTATAATACTCAACGATGAACCGGCATGAAAAATTTCGCATAAATTTTGTAGACTGAGACATTTTTACATGTTTTCTGAGTGGTTACGAAAATTCTTCCGCTAGTCACATTTTTTAAAGCTTTATCATTAATATTTTCTTTAAACATTCGGTGACCCCCTATTTTTTATTGTCGTTGCGGAATCTTCAGAATTTTTACACGCTTAGAACAGTTTATATCAAACATCTATAGTTATTTAGTATATAAATTATCAGATAGAAATGTGGCCAGCCTGTCCTCTCCATAAAGTTACTGCGTACATTAGACGATTTTTAAAGACGTAATTTTTTGTTAAAAGTTCGTAAACTTTGCTTGAAATTTTACCAGTATACTGGAATGTATTTTTACTTAATTGTAGACGAAAATAAGTTAATTGTTAAATATTCGGGTTCGTGAAAGGAATACCTTAATTGGGATGTACTTTGTAATTTATTTTTCGTCCTCTCTTTTACCATGCCTGCTCTGTTTTTTTTTATTCAACGAAGCGAAGATTCCAGGGAACCAAAAACAGCAAGAGAAGGGCAAGATTTCAAGGGAAATTTTATCGAGTTCGGTTGGACGAACTTCTCACGCGTTCACACTGAACCTTCGCTTGGAGATTCGTATCCTGCTGTTTGTCGGCCACATATATGTGTATATATATATATGTGTGTGTGTGTGTGTGTGTGCGTGTGTGTGTGTGTGTACAAGGTGGGTTCTTTAAAAAAAAATCGCAAAGCCGGGTCATGCCCGCCGGTAAAGTTTATCGTTACGACACTCTCGAGCGGGAGCCCTCAGGCTCTGAGAAACTTATTATATGCTCTCGTCGGTTCTTGGTCATCGCCGTAGCTTTATACAGCAAAGTATCCACGGTGTATACCTGCGCACGTATGCATTAGCAACGTGTGTGTACCTACATCGAGGCAAACAAAAATTCTGCGATACTTTGAGCTCCGCCCAGACGTCGATTCGCAATATCAGCGTGGAATTGTTAAACTCATTTGATTCCAGCGACTACCAACTTCGCAAACACAAATGCATCCTCGTAACTGATCGATTTTCTGGAACCACGTTAAAACTACTTTTTTCAACGAGAAAATTTGCAAATTGGTGCAACGTCGCTGTAGACAATGCTAATTACTGTTTATTGCCGATCGTTGAAGTACTCTAGAAAATTTGTTCCCGGTATTTTGGGCATAGTATGAGCGAGTATCGGCATAGAACATTTGCACGTTGTATAAAATGTTCGAACCTTTGTTAGCGACCGCAACGCAATGTTTGACCTGCATCAGTGAAACAATAAGATCAAGAAGTAATAGGGTAAAATATTATTTCAGTTTTTTTTTGGAAAATTACCGAAGTTAAGAAATGCGGAAAAAAATAATCCATATTGCATTTCGTGACACAGGCTGCAAAACGGTTCTACTTCGTTTAGAGAAGCTTGGAATCGCATACGAAATTTCAACACTGATTCGACGTTGAGAAATTCCGAAACTCCGTTGGTCATCCGAACAAGATCAAGTGTCTGAAAGGCTATTTAATGTTTTGGTGATTTATTACGATGGGCAATAAATCAGCAGATACATGGAAACCTCACAGTACTGAAATTGCATTCTGATGTCTTGTAACGCTAGCGAACAAAAAAAAACTGCGATACGCTGGTGTGAGATTTACTGCGAAATAACTTCCACCATTTTTCACAAAGTAGGAGTTCAGAACTTTCAAACGTTACGAATTTGTCTCATTGGCTCTTTGAAGAGATCTGTATTCGTTCTGTTTCGAAGAGGCTCGTTGATGATTAATGCAGCCAAATAGAAGTTATATCAAATGTTGCAAATTTTCCTGAGAAAAAGTTCAGATTTCATAGCAAGTTTAACGGTATCCTAGAGACCGGGATAACTGCAAAAATTAATCCGGGAATTCGAAACCTCGAAGCAACGATTGCATAATCTTGCGAAATTTCATAGCTGACTTGAAATAGAAACGAAAAATAATCTCAACTGGAATTCACCGTGGTTTCTATAGGAATGTAAGAGAGTTGATGGAAGTATAAAGAATTTTTTAATATGACGAAGGATAAGCCAGCAGATAAGCCTTCAAACGAATTGATCATCGTTACCACCACATCGGAGTAATAGCACTCTAGAGTGTTCGCTCGAGATTATTTTCCACCGCCCTTGACACGAGTGCAAGCGGAATTCAATGAAATGCGGGACTGGACATATTGTTGCGTCCATTGAACGGAATGGGATTGAAATTCAACGTGCGACTTCTATATTCTTGAAAACGCGTGGAAAGTTAGTTGAGGAATGATTTGTCGATATGGACGACCTTTCTGGCAAGTGGCTTGAGATATTTATCTCCGTTGTATATTTGTGCGAGCACCTTAAGGCTGAATTCGCGGTGACAACGGCAGCTGTCCACCATTGGCTACATAAATACATGCCGCTAATATTATATATTAGTTATATATGTGCAATAAAAGTTGCATATAGTGCACCACGCCCCCTTGGCTCGGCATGCACTTACATACCCAACAGTGCAACGGAGAATGCACCACCTCCGTCTCCATTTCTAGGCAGTATTCGTCTAACGATATATAACGCTCAGTTTACGTGCATTTTCTTGGGTATAAATACTCGTGGTCACGCTTCGAATCACAGCAAATCTTTCGTGGCTGCAATCAACCCTTGATCGCGATCTAAGACGACACATCCGAACCCTGCAAACAATAACGACACGGCACTACCGTCTTCGCGAGATGCTCAGGGTAAGAGAAGATTTCACCGATTCGTTCGTATATTATTACAATTATATTTGCGAATTCGCTGATTTTTTTTTTTTTTTGGAAAATGAATGTTAAAAATGCAGCTTCACAAAGACCAAAGATTTCGAAATTATTGCGAGTGATTTGGCGACTCGTGCAATTTAATATACAATTTTAGATCCGGTCGCGATTAAAGAGAGAGTGGGAGAGAGAAAGCACGTACGATGAATTGTCGAAAGCCAAAATGCGTATCGTTGAATCAGGGACCAGATTTCTAAGCCCTCGATTCATCTAGTACGCTCTCGGTGGACCAGTTATTCGGGCTCGACGTCGCAAAAAAAAATAAATACTTATATATATGAGCACATATGTATTTTATATAAATATCTGGATCACTCGAGAGAGCGCGATTCGGACGGATACGCAGGTAGCTAGAACGCAAAATAGCCTGCGGCAGCTTCTCGAGCGATCTCCTAATGAACACCTCGCCCGTTGTTAGTCAATCCAATATCAACGCAGCTAGGATGTGCGCGCAATACAAACCCGCAAAAACATTCGTACACTTTGTACTGGCTACTTCGTGAAATACTTTTTGAGAAGATGGTGAAAAAAAAATCTTCCTGTAATGCTCGAAAACGGCGTGATCAATTTTTCGGATCAATTGAACCGAAAGCACTTTTCCCTCATTCACGAACTTAACTCGATCGAGCATTTCGACACTTCCGAATCCAATTTGAATCCTGAAGAATTCCCACATTATCGAACAGAATCCGATACGATTCTTGATAGATCCCATCGCCTTTTTCGCGTTGAATTTTCTAAACAAAATATACAGATATACAAAATGAGTGGATCTTGAAAAAGTATACATTTTATCTGAAGAAAAATATAAATCGCTTAAAAAAGTATATCTTAAAAATCGATTTAAATCACATAACTAAAAATCCACTGCAATTATCGTTTGTTATTTATTTTACTGCAATTTGACACAATATCACCACACACGTACACCCATTCGAACGTGGTAAGAATTCTCAAACGGCGTTCATCGGGAAACAGTGCAGAATCCAATTGAATGGCAATAAGGACTTTCTACGCGCGGCGCTCCTATCAAATCCCTATATGGATGAGGTAGAATCCGGGGACTATCCAAAAAAATTCTGCACCGGTTCACCTAAGTATTCTGATAAAGTCCAATTGAAATTGTCTATCGTGTGATCAGAGATGGGCAAAAAAGAATTAATTAAAAAATTAACAATTACAATTAATACTGTAATTGACAATTTAATTGCTTTGTAACATATTACTTAAGTGATTAGTTACCACAAGTACCTAGAGTAATTAATTACTGTGTAATTTAATTAAAAATAAATTTAATCACAAATTCATCGATTATATATTAATTCGGATAAACCAGTTTGCTTAGCTTACTTACGTATTGAGCACTCAATGGCTAAAGAATATTTTGGTTTTGTAGTTCAAACGAGAAGTAAATCATTAAATTTTTTATCCAACGTTAGAGAATAAAAGGACATTTTCTTCTATATTATACTATAACTAGTAACAATGTAATTAAATTTAAAAATACTTGAATACATTCTAATCACATTTCTTTGTAATTAAATACAATAAGGCAGATTTCATAATATGTCCTGAATAATTACAATTACAATGTAGTGAGATACAATTCGATGATATTTCTTTGTAATTCAATTAGTTTGCAACCAGATTAACAATTGTTTTACATTGTAATTCACTTATGCCCATCTCTGCCTGCGATGTATACGTCTCCTCAGCAGATTCAAGTAGTTAAAACCAAAACCTAAACCAATGTATCCTAATTCCGCAGCGTTCTCGCAACTGATTCGAAAGAAGTAAACTAAGCCTAGTACAATTGTTTCTTTCTTCAGCTTTCCATCATCGTGGCCATATTGGCCTGTACCGACGCTTACTACAATCACGGTCATCAGCCTTACTACGGCAATTACGGTCACGTGGTTGCTCCAGCTCCGATTACCGCAGCCTCGGTAATTCCCGTTGATCCCCATCACGGAAATCTCTACAATCACGCTTATGGGCATTTCGGGGCTTCGTCTGCGGCGTCACACGCAAAAGTCATCGAAGCGACTTATCCCGGTGCTGTTCACAAGTCCGTGGGTTACGCTGTGTCACAGCCAACGAGTGACTACGGTACGGGCTACGCGCATGGACCTACGACCGCCTATGCTCACCCATCTCCCATCGTCTCGGGGACACACGCGGCACTTACGTACAATCACCCTTCACCCGCTATCGCGCCCGCTTATGCCTACAATCACGCCGCCATTGGCAATTACGCGCACTCTCGTTACGCGGTCACCGAGGGTCCGAATTACGCGCATTCGCGTTACTCGATAAGCCACCCCTCCGCATTATCGTACGGACACTCTCGTTATCCCGTCGGTATAGACCACGGGATACACAAGATCGGCTACAACCCTGTCGTCGCGTCTCACATGGGTTATCAGGGTCACGCGGCTCAAAATTACGCTTGGTAAAAAAAAAAAAACAAAAAAAACGAAAGAAAAAACGTAGAAGAAGCAACGCGTTTCGGAAATGTTGGAACGAGGATTGGAAAATATCGTAAATCGTATGAAGAAAATGGTACGAAAATTGTACTCGAAGTATTTGTTCCGTAGAGAATGTTCGAGCAAATGGACGATTGCGATTCGATTGGTTTAATCTGGAAAGAACAAATTAGAATGATGTAGTCTTGAAAAAAAAAAAAATTGTCGAGAATAATGGGACGTTACATTTGGATATGAATATTCGATTGGAATATATCAGTTAAGGAAGAACGAGTGAGATGGCCTAATGTTATTCTAAATCTAAATGTTCATTCGTTGATTTAATTCGCTCTCGATCAATTCTCTTGATATATTCAAACAGTGTTTGCGGACGAAAAGATTTTGGATTCGATTTTTTTTTAAATTACATACGCGCATTGAATGATTCGTTAATTCAAAGTGTCCGCAAAGTACTAAATTGTAAAACTGCATGAAATATTTATTCCCGTGTATCTGGCTGATCGATTACTTCTTTTTTTACGAAAAATAAAATAAACAGATGATTTATAATAAATCGCATAAATAATTCTACGTCATACTTTTGTTTTAATTAGCTGGCGTACTTTGCGATAATGTCAATCGAGTATCTGCGGATCTTACGAGACGCGCGTGCGTAATCCGTAAAAAGATCAGAGAACACAATTTATCGTTCCTCCACGAATAATAGCCGGAGGCATTCTTTCTCTGGTCCCATAGGTGTGGCCATTCCAGTCTTGCATGTGAGCGTTCCAATTTTAGCAACGAAAGTAATCATTACGAAAAAAATATATCAATTGTCCCGCCTCCATTGTTTGACGTTTTTAGTCAATTTCCGTCGCGTCACTTAATTATTAATAAAAAAAAATTAAGCCTGCATTTGTATTTTTCCTTGATGGTTTTTATTGACCATGGATGTTTTTTTTCCTCCTGTTCTGTACAGATTTTTTTCCCCTTGAGTTACCGTGCGAAAGCCAATAACAATAATGAATGGCTAGAAAAATCTGGTTCATTATTCTGCATACGTCTTACGAATATGAATATTTTTACAAAGTCTATATAACAACTTTGAGTAGTGGACGGTTTCGCCTAAATTTTACGACGAGCGAGTATTAGCGTTTTTACCAATATTCTCATGTCTTTTGTGTTGCGCAACACGCGCAGACCGAGAGAGCAACTTCGCGACTGTATACGCCTCCGTTCGAGCGGTTTCTGCGTGCACGCTCAAAGGGGGCATTCCGAAATTCCGTGAGGGGAACTCCCTGTACCATAAACGTTTTTTTTCTTTTCTCAAACGTGCTTGACGAACGAATTTCACCGTCACGTAGCATTTTCGATGCTCCGGTTTTTGGGCGCGGGATACAACGCCCGAGAGGCTAAGAAATTGAATGAATGTTCCAGAAAAAAAAACCCCCCAACTGTGGAACAAAAGAATTTTCAATGCAAAATATAACGATCGTCCATCAATATTAAGCGGAATATTGTATCTGGAAGTATTGTAATTATAAAAACGGCATTGAAGGGGGCACGAACCTCTTACAAAAAAGTCGCAATGAAAAGATTCTAGAGTTTGAAATATTCTGTTCATTGGACGTACTTCGTGGCTGCAAGGTCTTAGAATACGTTGTCAACTGGAGCTGCCGAGAAAAAACATCGGCTCGAAAAGCTCCCTTTCTCATTAGAAACGTTCGTAAAAATAACATAAAAATTAAGCCACGGATAACCAAACCGTTAATTCACTAGTTTAATCACCAAAGAAGAAGTAGATGTACCGCGTGACATATAAATGCAAGAGAAATAGCTGGAAATTTTCAATAGAGACTTCTCAGAGACAAATAATATTTAGGGCAAAAGAAAATAGCCAAGCTCTGCGTCAGGAAATTATACAAAGCCTGACGCTTTGTTTTTTCCTCAAAAGCTCAACCATCTATAGGAAAACTTCCCCCGAAAATTTGTGAGATTATTATTTGGGAGAGGGCATTAAAAAAATTAATTAAATAAAAAATTTATTTTAAAAAACTAAGTTTTTAAAACGAACCAAAAGTATAAGATAATTTCTCGTAGTCCCATACAGATTTATAACCCAATACAGATTCCTAACCCAATACAGCTTGTCCTGAAAATTTGTGATTGTGAATTTTTAATAGCTATGAAAATAATTGTAAGATTTAACCCGAAAAACGTGGGGCGCATGCAATAGATAATAGTGAGGAGTGTAGGGCGTAGCTGTCGTTGAGAAAACTTACACAACATCATTTGCAGTACAATAAAATTGTTAGTGACTTAGGTGAACTACTCATGCATCAATTATCTTTTGCATGAGCCCCACGTTTTTCGTTTTAAATCTTACAATTATTTTCATAGCTATTAAAAATTCACAATCACAAATTTTGAGGACGATCTGTATTGGGTTGGAAATCCGTATCGGGTTATAAATCTGTATGAGGCTACGAGAAACTATATTATACTTTTAGTCCGTTTTAAAAACGGGGTTTTTTAAAAATAAATTTTGTATTTAATTCATTATTTTTTGCTTTTTAGTCTTGTGTCTGTGAAATTTTGCAATCTATTTTAAACATCTTGATGAGATTATGACAGAGGCATGTGGCAAATTTCAGGTTTACGTCAGTTTTTCTTTACCTGATCATATCTGAAATAGAAATACACGGAGAGAATTAAATGTTAAATATTACCGTGCAGTAACGGTAACCAGATAACAACCCTGAAACTTCGCTTATTATTATTGAGTAAAACACAGATTTTCACGAAAATAAAATAAAATTTCTTCTTCAGATAGAAAATTTTACCAGATTTTCTAGTAAATTTTGATGTGTAACAAAATGCGCAAAACTTAAATTTAAAAAATATATAATATCAGTGAAATTTTACTGTGCATTTTATTATTTTATGCCTTTCAAAAATGTCTATAAAAAATTATCGTCTTTGTAACAGTTATTTTAAGATGTATTATAAAAATTAATGAGTCTTATAGGAAAATGTATTGTGCTCTCGGTAAAAATTATCGTGCGCGCTACCCTTCTTGTATAGTAAAATTTTAGCTACATATTTGAAATTTTCTGTAACGTGAGTTAAAAAAAACTTGTCGCATACGAATTATTATGCTTTTCTCACTTGTCACCACATTGAAATATATCACGGTAATTTTTACCGTGAAATTCACGACAAAAATTACTTTTTAATTCTCTCCGTGTAGCTTAAGGTTGGTGCCTGCCTCCTTGACCATCGTAGAAATTGTCACTAATGCACTATTCACTACTAATTATTATTTTTTTATTTTTCTCTTTCACCAAACTATATTTATTCCTTTATTTGTTTTTTTTCACAATTTTTTCCCTCTTTCTCTCTCTCTCTCTCTCTCTCTTGCACTTTTTTTAAAATATTTATATTTATCTTATCTGTCAGTTTTTTTCTTAGTCATCCAGCTATGTTTGAAGTTTCAAACGGCAGCCTCAATCGCTCTTGTTTGAGCATGATGAAATGTGTCACTAACAAGGCGGGAGATATGTTCATCAGTTGTCGATGTTTAAAAACGATTGCAAAATTTGTACCGAACAGATAAACAGACAAGAAAGCGAGTTAATATTGCATTGGCATGCAGTTCTGATCTATGTTTACAGTTTCAAGTCTCTAGCTCATCCGGAAGTTAGTTTAAAATCGATTGCAAAATTTTTACGGAACAAACAGACAGACAAGAAAGCAAGCTAATAAAAACGTGGTAATAAAAAGACATACACACTACTTGATATAAACTGTGATGCTCTTTTATTAAAAAGTGGTCCAGTCGCCTCGACTATTAATAATTGCCTGGCATCTCCGAGGAATGCTTTCCACTAATTTCATGGCATAATTTGGTGACAAGGACCTCCATATGAGTCGATTCAGTCGGAATAATTGCTCGACGTTCCAGATCTTTTATGTCAATTAGTGTGGATAGCAGTGCCGGGTTTATTCTTTTCTTAAGTATAGGTAACTTCATTTTGTGCCGCGCCCCTAGCTTAAACCCTTGAACGCCCGGAGAATCCGCCGCCCCCCTAAAGTCTGCCGAACCCTGGGCAGTTGCCTATAACACCTATAGGGAAATCCAGGACTGGTGGCTAGACGAGGTATAATTAATGGGAAAAGGTGCCCAAAAAGAAGCCTTGTCTGAAAAAATTATGTTGTCCCAATCGCGGCCGAAAATTTCTTTCGCCCAAGCGAGTCTTCTTTCGACGTGTTTTTCGGACAATAATGGTTCGTCTGTAAGCACGGTTGGACGACAACCGACGCTTTCTAAACTAAGGATCTTGGTGGAAGGGTCCCGCTACCTGTTCGCGTTCGAATCTACCCTTTAACAGTTTCCAGTCAAAAATGTAGCCGTACACGGTTTTGTCAAACAGACTGTAGATGAAACAGCACCACATTTGGAGAGAGCTAGAAAGAATTATTATGGTAAAAGCGACAACCTGAAAAATCTATTTCAATCGGAGTAATCCTACGGATAGATCGATTATTTTTTGACGTTCGCTACAGCGTTATTGGTGAAATAACTGCTAAATTAGGAAAATAAAATTGAGTACTTTTGAAAGCGAATAGGTGCCCGTGGCAGAGTTTGCTTCGTTTCCGATGTTTTTCCAATGCTCCTACAACAACGTTGGATCCGAGGTTACGATACATCATTTTCAATTCCATGATAAATGTACTTTCAAAGTGGTTAATCAAAGATGGCCCTGATTTAGTGAAAACGCAATATCGTTGTTACCTCAGGGCCCTGTAAAAAAGAGTAATCTTGACCCCTCGAAAAGTTTTAGTGATTTTCCGCGATTGTCCCGCGGGCGTATGCCGACCGATTCGGGAGAGACGGTGTCAAGGACATCCAGTGGGAGCTAGAGAGGAATAACGAGAGGTTCGATTGTGATCGACGCGTCTTAGAGAACACAATACAACTGCCGCCGAGAGGGAGAGAGACAAAGAGAAGGAACAAAAAAAAAGAAGGCAACGTGGCTGGTCCACCCGGATAGGGTTTCGGCGGTGGGGACGGCAAGACCTGGTCGGTCTGTTGGAAGGAGTCAAACAAGAAAGTCACACGGGGTATTACACATATAAAAGGAGCACACGCAAAGTAGCAGACATCAGTTGAGATCAACGAATCTTTTCGTATTCTTCCATTCCCAAATCGCAATACCAGACCAGACATCATGGCATTCAAGGTATACAATCGTCCTATGATTTTAACAATTTTTATACATCGATATCAATAGTTTTTGAGTCAACATCTCGGAGAAACCCACGAAATCACAATATCATAGAAACCATGCCCCTTAGAGACACTGACGACCAAAAATAATTGATTCTCCCGTTCTTTTCAGTTTGTTTTCCTCGTCGCCTGCGCAGTGTTCGCCTCAGCGAATGCTGGTATTACGGTGACATCCGGTTCCGACAACACCTACAGGAGTCCCGGCAACTTGGCGCAGGTCTCGACCCAAACGAAGACCATCGACACACCTTTCTCGAGCAGCAGCAAAAGCGACGTCCGCGTAAGCAACCCCTCGGTCTACTTGTCCGCACAGCCAGCCCTCGCAAGTCCGTTCTACGCAGCCGGAACACCCGCGATCTACGAGAATCATCATGCCAAGCTCGCTTACGCCGCGGTACCACAAGCAACCGTCAATTACGCTTCACCGTCCTACAGCGTCGCGGCTGCACCAATTGCGCATACCCAGGCTTACTACCCTCAACAGCAACACGCCACCTACCAGACCTACGGTGCACCAGCGGTTTACCCATCCGCCCAACAAGTATACGCTGCAGCTCCGTCCGCTGTACTCGCCAAGACCACCTACACGGCCCCAGCAACCTACCAAGTTGCTCAACATGCCCCGGTCGCCTATACCGCCCCGGCGACTTATGCCAACGCTGCACCTCTGGCTGCTGCTCATCAACCCCTCGTCAAGATCGCCTACTCTCCGGCCACCGAGGTCGCTCACTTCGCCTACAGCAACGCCAATGACCACATCAACTACGGCTGGTAATTCAACGACACCAACGACACGTAAGACTACAATCGATCCTCGTACCAATTAGTGGTCAATCCTGGTTTTTATTTGGAGAAACCCACCAACCAATGTCGTCGGGATGAGTTCCTGCTCGTGCACGCCAGCCTTGTCATGCTAGAGGGTACACACGTTGTACAAAGTATTGTCCATCATGCGATTTCGTTTTAGCGCAATTGTAATGCCTAATAAATTTGCGATTTATGGGAATCAACGTCTTCGTTGTCGCCTGATTTTGGTGTTCCTGTTCCGAAGGGCCTTGATCGGCAGAGGCGTCTCACTCCGTTCATCCATCTTGCTCGTCAGTCCTGTTCCGACCTCGAAATATTTTATCCAAACTCAGGTACCCCATGAACAACTAGATGTCGCAATTATCGAAGGTACATCATACGCATCGTCTTGCATATAGATCTGTAAACTCCGGCCTTTTCGAGTGGTGGAAATTGCCACCGTTAGTGAGGCGCACAAACTTAGTTCATCTATTCGCTGAATGTGCCGTCACGTAGCGATCTTGTAGATATAGATACACAGGAATAGATAACCTCTTTAAATTCTGAATCGTGTTTCGTTGTAATATCGACAGAAACTAAACGGTCTATTTAATTCAGAAAAAGCCTAAGACGTGCATCGTACCGAACTGTTGGAAACGTTTTAAGGCCAAGTGTCGAGCGGCCATGAGTGCGAGAGAGATAGCTGATTTGCAGATTCCCAATGATTTCTGAAACGGTTGATTTTTGGGAAAAAAGAAAAGAAACACGTTCCGCTCTGTTGAACGAAGAACAACCGCTTTCTCTTCTTTTGCCCGAAATATGACCCGTCTAGGAGAAAACTTGGCAGTAGGATTTTTACCGACTGGACCTGTGACACATGGCCTTAAGAACGATAGTGGAAAGTGTTCAGTGTTCAAATTTCCACAGGACGAAGAATCGCGTCGAAAATAAGCAGTCGCAATTCGTGGCATTCAAATGCTAAAGACGTCGCAACACGTTTGCACTGGAATATATTTTATTTTACTGTCTCAAAAGTTGTGGGCTCTCGGTAGTAAAGAAAACTGAATTATGTTCCATTCATATCGCTGTTAAAAACATTGTTCATTTCGAAAAATTTGCACCATTGAGAAGCTGTTCGGACCTACTTTTGGTGGGCTCACTCCAAGATAGTAATGCTTCAAGTGGCAGAAGCGAGAACTAACACTTTGCCTGATTAACTGAGTCACTCCACATCCTATAAGTTTTCAGCCCTAAATGTAAGACCGTCATTCGATCTTATCTATTGACGGTTGCAGCTACATTATCAGCTGTCGTTAACGAAATAATCATGATTCGTCACTGCCTTATCGCGAGGCGGTAATATACGAGAAATGGCAATCTGAAAGTTCCAAATGCTTTTATCGACGGTTCAACGTTTCTGTAGGAATACACAGTATGGCGCTACCTGAACCTCCAGCAGCTTGGACTCTTGGTAGCGCAACTCCGGCGCGGACTTTCTCCGGGTGGTATTTTGAGCACGGTTACGCAATCGCGCGCTCGGACGCCCAACAGGAAATACCATTACCGAGAAAACAAAATTCGCCGAAAAAAAACATGTTTTTTTTTGGGTTTCGTCCGTACAAATGATCAACCAATCCAACACTCTCTCTTCGCGGAACAATTTTAAATGTTCCACCGTGTATAGGATTGAATGGAAATATCGAGCTCCGATGCGGCACGATGGCAGTAACGAAAGGCGCCCCCCCCCCCCCCCCCCCCACCCGCCCTAGAACGCAAGCGCGAGGGATATCTCGTGTCTTGGAAAGAGAGTACGGTTTAGACGAGAAATTCCCGCAGTCCGTGCGAGACGTTTATTCCTTCATTGCTCATGCGCAGTCACGTGCTTCAAGGTTATAAATACAAAATCGTGGAGAGACAGAAACGAGAGTTATCACACCGCGTTTGTCGCATGATGGCGCAACATGTTGGTTACTCGCTCGCGCCGGCTACTTTTCTACTTGTTCTCGGAATTTTTCACCTAGCGAATGGCGTCTCGTTGAATCGCAATGGTGTCGTTTTGCCGAAAATCGTGAATTCAGTTCGCCCGTTCGATCGTGAAGTTGACCTCAGGAATACAACGTCGTACGATGTTGATGCGGTTGCAACGACGTCCGGCCTCCTGGTGGAGGTTGAATTTACGAAACTACACAACCACGGCGATGACCTGGCTCTTAGCTGGTCATCGAACGACCGAGAATGCGGCGCCGAGCATGCTCGTTTGCGCAAGCTGGCGACGTCGAGCACGGGAAATCGCGCGATTTACGGATTACCCTATGATTGTTGTTTTGAGGTTACCGACGTCTATTTTTGCCTGGGAATTGCTGAACGAAATAGCGAAACGTGGCACAATCTTGGAGGCAGCTACGCCGTAAGAATCAACCATACCGAGTGAGTGCTCCTTTCGCACGTCAAATTTTCGGATTATGTAAATGCCAAATGAACCGTCGGTCGTGACAACAAAACAAAAAAAGAATTCAAAAATATAAAAAATAAAATTGATGTTGGCGCAACGGTGAGACTGATGATAAAAATAACACAAAACACGTTCGCGAATCCCGATGAATGACAGACTCCTGACCAGGCGAGAACACATTGCTCGTAAGCCCCGAACTCCTTCACTCCCGCTTCGCTTCATCTTCGTCCAACCCATTCAACGAATGATTTCGTAACTTTTGGAAGGTCGTCTTGCTACATTCGCGTGTTCGTTATTTCTTTTTTTCTTCTCATCTTCGTTCGCAAATAGAAGTAGTGTTCGGAAAATAAGCGTATTGGATGCTACGAATTATGTAGGATAAACAGAGACGAAAGAGCGAGCACACCCCCTAGTGATTTATGAGTCAACCTCGTTCCATTTGCGTATCCCACGATATTCAATCTTCTGAATTGGGCATTTCACAGTTGCGTTAAAGTTACCCGTTGCCCGAATCTACAAACTTCAACTCGACCATTTTCGTCGAACGGGTACAGTGGAATACCTGGGGAATCAACGTTGATGGAATCCTGATACACAAGTGTTTCGCGAACGTTTGAACTGTCAAAACGCTGTCTAGATTAAAATACACTCCCGTGAGTTCAATGGGCTCAAAGAGATAAAAATAATGATACTCTTGAGGCCAAAAGAGTATTATCTTGGCAAGCCATCTCTTTCTTCGTGCTATTCTTTTTTCTCATTTCTTCTTCAATCAATTGACCGGATATTTTTACTTTATAAATAATGCAAAAAAAAAAAATCATTTATTTACGCGATATATCAATCAAATCAAATTCCTTTCATCAACCCGAATATTTAACAATTAAATGATTTTCGTCGGCAATTAAGTAAAAATACATCCCAGTATACTTGCAAAATTTAAAGTCGAGTTACCGACATTTTTACTACAAATTACGACTTTAAAAATGGTCTAATTTATACGGCACTTTGTGGAAATGACACACTTGCCACATTTCTATCTGATAATTGATATACCAAATAACTCTAAATGTCTGATATAAACTGTTCGGTGCATGTGAAATATTTTAAAGATTCCTTTGACGGCAATGAAAACAGGGGGTCACCGAATGTTTAAGACCGGAACCTGAATTAGAAGGTCCAAAAAAGCGTTTTTTCGGGATTTTTTTTAGAAGGGAAAAGAAAACAAGTGAGTCCAGTAAACATTGAGGTATATTTGAAATGCATTAAAAAAAAATTCAATATGAAACAATAAATGACTGCAGATTTATCTGCCTATTCCATGTGCATATTGCTACTGCAGTTCCCCAATCGGCGGGAAAAATGCAGCTCGTAATTCTTGACTAAAATAAAAAAACCAATAAAATTTTCAATTGTCATGTATTTTTCTTCTGGGTGAACTAAGAAGAAGCTGAAAAAATTACAAAATTATAACTTTTCTCAGGTTTGAAAAAACGTGTTAAAAAAAAAACACTTTAACGTGCTATAAAAATGATTTAAAAATACTTTTTCAACGACTTTTTTAGTTCACTTAGAAGAGATTTTCATACTGAAGAAAATAAAGTTTCGTTTGATTCAATAGGTCGTTTAGTTTTTTTACTATCATGCCCGTCAATTTGAAAAAATCGTGAAAATGAAAACTGGACAAAACGTCGTTCAAAGTTTTCAATAGAAGGAAATATCAATCAAAGCTTCTCTGGACTTGTATCTTCGAAAATATTTACAATTGGCCTCTGTAACTTTGTAAATATATTCTTGGATAGTTTATTTATCTATCTAAGCAATTTAAAAAAAAACGATTTTTCGGACCTTCTAATTCAGGCTCCGGCCTTAAAGAAATATTAACGATAAAACGTTGAAATATTTTACTAGCGGAAGAATTTTCGTAACCGCGACTTCTCAGAGAATATGTAAAAATGTCTAAATGTACAAAATGTATGCGAATTTTTCATTCCAGTTCATCGTTGGGTATAATAATTCATTGTAACTTATTTTTATTGAGCGCTACTGTTAATCTACTAATCATTCAAAAGGGCCCTGGCTCATGTACCCACAAAATACGGCCCTTCGCGAAAGGAATACCTTGAGTTCAGCGACGTTCGATAAGCTATAGTAAAAATGTTTGTCTTTTTCTTATCCGCGACCGTATATCCTACCGCGAATTCTTTGTGCAACATTGTTCGTATCCTGAGCCTCGAACGTATCGAAGCATCGGGAAAACCCTTGATCGCGATGAGTCATCGCATAAATTAGCATTTGTAATCAACACAAGATTGCCTATACAATGCGGTATGGTACTATTCTTGAAAATCGACTAATTATATCAACAGCGAACAAATACCAAAGCAGCACTAATTGGAGTTGTGCAGAGAAGGCAAGTTGCTTACCTTGTTTACCCACCAGCTACGAAATTTTCTCGCGGGACGATTGTACAGTCTGCGAGATATTCGGTAAAGATTGCATTACACCCAAATGGTCCACGTTCGTTGGATAAAAATAGATGATGTGGCCTACATATCATGCCTCTTCCGAACACGCCTTCATATATACGTTTCCATAATCAAACGTTCTCACGGAGCGAGATTGCTTCGAATTGTACGTCTTCCGTAATTACTCTTTTCCCACAATTGCGCAATTTTTCTCTCATCGCGACAATTATTCTAATGTCGGTAAATTCAAGTTCCAGAGGCTGGAAATCCGCGACGGTCGAGCCTCGAAAATTAAACGAAGACCCGACCTCGGGAATATCAATTGAATTAAGGCTGACCCGTGGCCCGTGACAATTATTTAATTGGTGGGCAACCGGCCCGTTTCGTTCAATGGGGTCCTTGTGGTCAAGTGGCCCACGCGTCACTTATGTATTACACTATATTTAGACTTAGTGAATATTAGTAGCTTTCCGAAGAAATATGGCCTGGCGCCTCATTTAGGATAAACAGACCAGTGAATGGACGAATAACGACACTGCAGGATTCAGATGGACTGTAAAATGAAAATATTATCAAAACAAATTTTTTAACTGCTATACCTAATGAAGGATCTTATTCTGATAGTAGAGAAAAATATTCGAAGTCATTGCAACAAATAATATTGGAGGAATTGATAAATAAGTAGCGAAAAGATTTAATCATCAGTGAATGGACGAAATTACGAAAACGCTGTAAAGGATAACGTTTTTTTTTTTAAATGCTAGATCTGGAGATAACTGGGGTGCACAAAAATTATAATATTCTCATACATATGAGTATTATATGTATTACAAAGCTTTTTTGCATCTTAACGTCACATTTTCACGGTGCTGAATTTTGCATCGTTGGAATGCAACGAAAATTCTTTTTGACTTTCTTCATTTCTTAATTTTTATCATTATCTAAAATCTGTTTTTGCAGTTTTTGGTTATAGATTTTTCATAAAAATCGTCGAAAATATTTCAGTCATTTTTATAGTCTGAATGTGCCAAAACAATCGGCAATACGAAGAAAATATATTTTCATTGCAGTCGAACGATACAAACTTTAATACCACACATCCTCAAAAAACTACCAAAGTGTATTTCGACAGAGAAACAAAAAATAAAATTTTGTAAAAATTTTTAAAAATCTAATGAAATGATCTTATGATAACATTTAATGAAATTTACATTGTCTATTCTTGACAGTAATTAACTTTGCAATTTTCATCAGATGAGCTAAATTTTTAACTTTGCTTTGAGAATTATCAGAACAGAGCCTGGGTGTCCATTCACTGGAAAGAGATTAGAATACAACACCAGTGAAAAAACGTGTCCAATTCTGACCCATTTATTTAAATTTTTTGCAAAAAATAAAAGATTGATTCTATCTTAAGAAGTTTCGGGATATTTAACGAAATGAACCATTTAATTGAAATTTATACAGTAAGTTCTTTGTTATATTCTGAATGTACCTTCCAACTTTTAAATCGATCGTCTGTTTCTATAAAATTTACAATTGAAAAACACTTTTTAACATAGAGCATTCAACATTATGACACTGATGACGAATTTTTCATAATGTAAAAAAGGTTTTTTTAATTGTAAATTTTATAGGAACGGTGTAGACGATCGATTGGAAATTTGGAAGGTGCGATCAGTATATGAGAAAGTATTTACTGTATAAATTTGAATCAAATGATAACACTTCACCAATTGTCCCAAAACTCCTTAAATAATAAAAGTAATACCCTCAAAACTCAGAAAGGACTGTGCAAAGACGTGCAAAGACGTATCGTAACTAATTTCTGCAGTGTGCAAGTACCACAAACTAGAAAAATTCCAAATAGTGTCAAAATTTGATATTAAACTAAAAAATTGGATTTGTCGACACCTGTATTCTTATGCAAAATTATAACGATTCGAGTCTTTATCGACAATTCATATTCTTTATTTATTTTAAGATTTATAAATCAGCCTTCGTCCATGGTCAGTGTACCCTATATTATTCTGTATAGAAATGTTTACCCGAACAGATTTACGCAAGAAAAAACTAAGATGAGACATAAAGTAATCCAGAATTCATTTCCGGTCAGCTATTTCAAAGGGATGCATTCACTATCTCGATTTCTCGTGTGGTTGTCTGTCGTCTCGAATGACTCACCGTCTACCCAATCAGTAATTTCACTCCCATTTATCAAGTGGCGTTAACCAGCGCGTGCACGTATAAATACATATATCAAGCATCGCATCGTCAACATGTCATTGAATACACTTGACTCAATTCAATGACCCCAAAAAGAAGGGATATGTGCCCGAAAAGTATATGTGCAGAGTGCGTAAACTGGCAACTGGAATGGTACATTATTGTCATCCAGATCAGAATTAATATTGTATATATGCACTCGCACACACACACATATATAAATTAACCTCACAAGGGGCATGTGGGGTCCGCCCGGACCTCTTGTCCATTTCAAACTACGCTCCTGACATAGCAGATGCCGTATTCGAGCCCGGTACCCCTTCCATAATTTAATTTACCTTCAGGGATTTTAGCCATTAATGCCGGGGAGCCCTATTTTTGACTCAGCAATCCACGAAAATGCGCTTGGGGTCCGCGCGGACCCTATATACTTTTTTTCGCTCAAAGTTAATTTGAGCTTTGCTGTTTATACTACTAAGATGCAATTATTGTTACATGAAAATTAGATATGCACTGTGAAAGTACAGTGTTGAAGTTTGCATCGTTGGAACGGAACGAAAATCCTTCGTAATTTTTTTTTCATTTATTTATCTTTATTACTATCTTAACTCCTCTGTTGCAGTTATAGGTTGTGGATCCATTATAAGGATCTCCAAAAAAATTTTAGTGATATTCGGGGCCTGAGTGTGCATAAAAAATTGGGCAATTAAAAAAAATCATTCCGTTGCATTCCAACAATGCAAACTTCAATGCCATGTGAAAATGATTTTTTCGAAATATTATTTCCCCGGGAACGAAAATTATATTTTCCCTCGAGCATTGAAAAGATTGGGATTTAAGAAATAAATTTTTATTTCCAACACCAAGCATCTAACATGCCCCTCTTAGATGCATGTTTGCAAAATTTCAGAGCTCTAAGTAGTTATGAAATGGTTGAAATATCGATTATCGATTTTGCATCTCACAGAAAGTCGTTATTGTTATTTATTTATTTGTTATTTTTTTTAAGTTGAATCATGCATTGCCACCTCTTAGATGCATGTTTATAAAATTTCAGCGCTCCAAGTAGTCGGGAAGTGGGTGAAATAATGATTTTCTGTTTTGCATCTCACAACAAGTGAAGTTAAATAAAAGCTTGTAATTAAAAAATGATGCAGATATAAGTTGCCTAGTAGGACGCTCTTTTGAAAATCCTGGATGGTAGCATTTTTTTTTCTGTCAGGCACCGTCTGAAAAAAATGTTCTTGTAAAGAAAGGTCGAGTGTAGCATAGGGAAGATAAAAAAAATTGTTTGTAGAAGAGTTTTACCAAAATGTTGAGTTTCAAAAATTAATAAAAAAAAAGAACGCGGAATCCAATTAAAAAAATCTTATGCTAAATCCTAGATAATATTATATGGAATATGTGGTACAAATTTCATAAAAACGGGTGAATAGATTTCGAGATATTTTGTCTATCAGTTTGAAAAGAGGGTCCTACTAGACATCTTATATCTCTGCCATTACGAAAAACACATAATTCGTTTTTTTTCTAATTTGTTCATGAAAAACATAAAAATATATTTGTGAAAAATAAAAATGATGTTATTATATTAAATAGTCGCGTCAACATTTTTTATTCCTTTTATACCAATTTTTCCGAGCGCTAAGATGGTGTTTACCCTTAACATTTGAAATACACCATTCAATTCCTTATCAAATAATCGTCCATGAAGGGTATTTTACACTAACGAAACCCTTGGGGTCAACCTCACGTCAATAGAGCGAAAAATGAGATGCCTTGTCCGGGGTCAATAATATTTAAATAAATAATTTGAAATTGATATATAATAGTGAACCACACAAATATGGTACGTACACCTGCTCATTTAGCGCGCCTATTCAATGTTCCTTGACTTTTCATAACCAAATATAGCCGGACTAATAAATATCTATTTTCTCGATTTAACACGTTTACGCCCCGTGCTGTGAAACATTCGCACGAAATAGCGGCTGGTTCGTCAATCGATAAATTAAACACACAACAAAGTACACACCCATCGATCGTTTGCTCTCATTGACCTTTAAAAGAGGCTTTTTTATCTTTATTTTTCAATGTAACAATCGCATCATCGTGAAAAAGTGCTGCAACATTTCTTTGCTCCAATCGCGTTTGAGTGCCGGCACCCTGATCAATAGACTGAGTTTTAACTCCCTCGGGAGAATTTTCGTAGCGCGGAGAAGGGATGAAGAGATGGAATTCTGACCTTGACCTACTGACACCCATCTCCCTGGTATTCTCACCCTACCCATATGAGGGATAGAATTTCAAGATTCAATTCGCACAATGCACTTGCTGAAGATGCGATTATTGTTTCTAACATAAGCGGGTAGGCGAATAGCCTCGATGCTGCCATAATCCGACTACTTATCAACCATAATCAACTTATCAACTTATCAACCGACAAGAAGCACGGCAGCGCCATAA
Source organism: Ophion ventricosus (assembly GCA_963932345.1). Taxonomy (NCBI): domain Eukaryota; kingdom Metazoa; phylum Arthropoda; class Insecta; order Hymenoptera; family Ichneumonidae; genus Ophion; species Ophion ventricosus. Next base: position 14,422,823 of record OZ010713.1, read on the forward strand.
CGCCACCTGATTAAAAATAAATTTACAATTCACAAGTGGCTATCGACATATTGATAAAACACTAAAATATTTGATTATTCCGAATATTCGCTAGTTCTATTAAATAGATAATTCTTGAAATATCCTAATATTCCATTTTTTCGACAAACAGTTAATTGACATCCTGCAATGATGGTATTGGAGTTTGCAACATTGGAATGCATAAAAAAAATATATATATTTTTCGTATCCCCCTGCTTTTTTTCTACATTGAGGCTACGAAAGTCACTAAAACATTTTTGAGAGTCCTTATGAAAAATGTGTAACTATACAAGCTGCAGAAAAAGATTTTAGATAATAATGAAAATAAGAAAAAGAAAAAATCAAGACGAATTTTTGTTGCATTCCAACGATGCAAACGTCAACATTATTGCCAATAACGAATTTAGTAAGCTCAAGTAATTTTTCTTCAGTGTAAAGTAAGCCCTTACTGGACATTTTCAAACTTGCCATTTTTATTGTTTATTTCTATTTGCTTAAAGTAAAGATTCTTATGATTTGCGACGATTCGCAAATCATAAGAATCTTTACTTTATTAACAAATCAGATCGAATCTTTACTTTCAAGATCCCATTATTTTTCTTAGTTGTTTTTTTTATAGAACGTCGACTGTAAATTTTACAGTAATTGCGATAAAGACAAATATTTTTTTTACAAAAAAAATTATTAAAATATATCACGTAAAATTTAGGTGTTCGTACGTATCCGCATAAGGGAATCTTTACAAACTTGTAGATAAAAAATATTCTGATATATGGCTTCACCGTTCACGATACGCATATTCAATGTTTATTTTCAGAAAGCATATGCGTCGAGAACGCGATAACGGAATCGACGCGTTCATGGATGATGCACCGGCCTCAACGCCCGAAGAATTAGTACGTATCGAAGGTCTAAGAGTCGAGACAGCGGACAAAGATCCCTCGTACAGCGAAGATGGAATACCGGAAATTTTGACCGAATCGGCGGCAACGCTGCGCTTATTTGGCACAGGCATTACAGGGGACACCGTAATCACGTTTACGGACGTACCTCAGGGGAGAGGTACCATATGTGACAAAATTAAAACGGAGGAATTCCCCGTGAGTGTTAAAACAATTCGTAAATAAGAAAAACAACAACAATGTATTGCATTTTATACCGAGGCTTCAATTGCGATTTCAGCGTCGAACGAGTTTTTATAGTTATTTTTTAACACTTTACAGGTGAGAGCGGTCGAAAAGTACACTGCTCTAATTGACGTAATGTTACCACTGGGTTCGCCCTTTTTCATTTGCGTCAAACAGGGCATTTATGGCAACGACCAACCTAAAAGTCGTGAGGAACTTTTCAAACATCAGGGAACTGAAAGTTACAGCATTGTAAGTCGTTTGATTACGATCGTTTACGCATCGATGTAAGCACACATATGTAATCTCGAGTCATGGCTCTATCAACCAAATGGAGCAGGGTTAACATGTGTGTTATCGAAAAAAAAAAAACAAGAAAAAGTAATCAGATCGTCGAAGCTCGGATAGTGACATTGATCGATAAATTCCTCACCTGATTTTTAGATTCGTACCTACAAGAAGACCCTACCTCTATGGCTGAGTATCGTTATTATTTTGACCTGCCTCGCCTTTTCTGCTTTGTTCTCCGGACTTAATTTGGGATTGATGGCAATGGACAGAACGGAATTGAAAATTTTATGCAACACTGGCACTGAACAAGTAAGCACACTTCTTTATCTTCATGTAGATGTTTTCTATATGTATGAAGAATTAACAAAAATATAGGAAAAGGAAAATTAATATGACGCTGAAGTTTGCATCGTTGGAACGTAACGATTTTTTTGTTCATCTTTCGTTTCTTTATTTTTATCATTATCCAAAGCCTTTCTTCTTGCAAATTGAGGTCGTGGATTTCTAATGAGAATACGTAAAAACGTTTGAGTGGTTCTCTGAGCCTAAAACGGCGAAAAAAAAGTTGAAAAATGAAAAAGAATTCATTTTCGTTGCATTGCAACGATGCAAACTTCAAAATAATAAATTAATTGAAATTGTGGTTGAAAAGGTCATAAAATAGCGATATATTTATATGAATATTTTTTCAAGCCCGTTTTACACATAATTAATGAGTTCCCCTTACACTGCAACAACAAAAAACCTAGGAATAATGCGAAAAACTCGGACGGAAATGGACCAATTTAATGTGTCTGTTTCGCAGGAAAGAAAATACGCCAGAACGATTCAACCAGTACGAAATCATGGCAATTATTTGCTATGTTCGATCTTGTTCTCGAACGTTCTTGTCAATTCGCTTTTTACAATTCTCCTGGACGACCTTACCTCCGGCTTGGTCGCTGTCATCTGTTCGACACTCGCGATCGTGATATTCGGAGAAATCTCGCCGCAAGTAAGTAGCAAAAGTCGAAAAGTTTCAAAAATACACGACTCTGCACAATCGACGAAAAATTAAATGAGAAAGACAAAAAAAACAACTTGTGTTCCCCAGGCGTTCTGCAGCCGGCACGGGCTCTGCGTGGGAGCAAAGACGATCTACGTAACGAAGTTCACGATGCTTGTGACTTTTCCATTGAGCTATCCCATAAGCAAAGTCTTGGATATGTTGCTCGGCGAGGAGATTGGCAACGTTTATAATCGTGAACGCCTGAAGGAGCTCGTGAGGGTAAGAATCCACGTTAGAGTTTAAAAAGTAATATTATAAGTTGCTGAAGTGTCCGTCGTTGGAACGTCGTAAAATTATTTTTCACAATTTTTTATTTTCGGTATTGTGTAATTTTCTTAACGTAGATTGAAGCTGCCTATCCTCCAAAGAGAGCCAAACAAAGTTTCGATGATTCAGTACAGTAATAAAAATCGAAATAATTGGAAAATAAACATTTTCGCTGCAGTCTAATGATGCAACTTCTCTCATACTTTTTGATAGTTATCAAACCTAGTAAAGGATAATTGATCCAAATGCTCATGCACAGCTACGAAATCAGCTATCGTTCATGATTTTTTTCATAGTAGTCGCAAGACTTCGAAACAATATATGACTTCGTACAAATGCAAAATTATGTAAACAACGATCAATTCCATTTGGATGGTTCTGAAAAGATTATGAAACATTATTAGCAAAATTTTTATTTAGTTTGTTCACTAATCTTTCTGGTAGTTTTATCATGAAATACAAAACAGGAGCATTATGTGCTAAATTGCATTAATTTACTTCTGTTATATAGAGGAAACAAGTGAAAATATTGCTATCAAAACTGAAAATGATATATGAGATACTGAGTTTAATTTCTCGTTAATTTCGGCTTTTCCACAATAATAAAATCATGCACGAAAATTGCTATTTCGTGCGTACTCTCTTGCTTTCATTTATTTCCTACGTACCAGCTGTGTTATTGAAAATCTTAAGGATGTATTTGCGTACACGTGACAAGGCTTATTATTACGAGTGTCTTAACTCGAAATGTTCTTATCATTGAGAGGACAGTGATGCTCAAATTGCTCGTTAAACGACCATTATAATGTCATACCAGACGTGCAATACCTTGCTGAGATATCGGTTTTAGATAACCCCTCTCGGTAATTCGACTCTTGTAAGCCACGCTTTGTATCTCGCACGTCTGGCTTTGCGACACAAGCCAATCGCATCGTAAATGCTTCTGTTTCGTAATATCAGGATACACTGCGTTTTAAAAACGAAAAAAAAAAATCATACGAAAAAAATGTTGAAGATCAAAAACTTGTTTCCAATAATTTAGAATTCGTAAATCTTTTTACTTGATAGATCGTAGCGTCGAATAACTTAAGTTTTTGTAGAATCCAATAATGGAAAAGTGACTACCTGCGAGAATTATTCTCGCGAACGAAAGAATAATTAGACGTTTCGAGTTTCTTTTAACGCTTTCTCTGACGTAAGCACGTAAAAGTGTTCCTTTATTAATTAAAAAAATTCATAACTGGAAGAGAATATTAAATAGGAAGTTGGATCAATAGATCATAAATAGATTAAAAACTTAAAAACAGACGACGAAAAATCAAAGGGCCCTCTACTCCAAATAAAGAGCTTTATTGACGCTTCAAAACTTTAACGTGAAACAAAAAAGCGTTCGGCTTAAAAAAGAATGTTCGGCAACGTTATCACGGTGCACAAATATCATTGAGTGGTAGATCGACTGAGAGAAAAATGTTCGCCGATACAAACCTACTTTTCAGAGATAGAAGAGATATACCAGAAATAAAGAAATCATTGACGCACAAAAAAAGTTATAGCGATAGTTTAATGTTAAAATAAAAAAAAAACTTTTTCTTAACATCGTGACAGGTGACTACGGGATACAACGATCTAGAGAAAGACGAGGTTAATATTATATCCGGTGCGCTCGAATTGCGCAAGAAGACCGTGGCCGATGTAATGACACGTATCGAGGATGTCTACATGTTGGATTACAATGCAGTTCTGGATTTTGAAACCGTATCCGAAATTATGAAATCAGGTACACGGGAAAATGATTGATGGACGACTTCGTAAAAACTTATTGTACAGAAGCAAATATTAATTATTAATTATTATTATCGACAATAATTATTAATAATACGAGAAAAAAAACATAATGTCGTAACAAAGTATTATCGTCAATAATGATATAATAATGAGTAAGAGAGAAAATAATTTTCGTAGCGAGACACTAGCGCAGGCAGACCAAAGATAAGATACGCCACGTTTTATCGATTTGGCTCAGGCGATAGTTTTTTTTTCTCATCGCATTATCATTGATCAAGATCGTCCACAATGACCGGGGAATCTTATCGATGACTCGAGTGATTACGGCCAAACGACGTAACTCAAGAACAGGTCATGTTCCATTTCATAGGATATTCACGTATTCCCGTTTACGAGGGTGCCCGCACGAATATAATAACGATGCTCTACATCAAGGACCTCGCTTTCGTCGATCCTGACGACAATACGCCACTTAGAACGCTCTGCCAGTTCTATCAAAATCCGTGCAATTTCGTTTTCGAAGATGTCACACTGGACATCATGTTCAAACAGTTCAAAGAAGGTGAGTCCTTTCTTTTGTTATCGTACAATCCTTTTTATCCGAGATCCAGATCACGGCGAATCAAAACTGCGCACGCTTGATACATTTTTAAAACAAGTACGCAGCTTTAACAATCATTAGGTTTAAAGCTTATTTGGGTTAAGAACATAAGAACTTTCCACAACTATCAAATATGACGTATTTTTTTCCTTTTAGGCCACAAAGGACACATGGCCTTTGTGCAACGTGTCAACAACGAAGGCGAGGGTGATCCATTTTACGAAGTTACCGGATTGGTCACCCTCGAGGATGTTATCGAGGAATTGATTCAAGCTGAAATCATGGACGAGACCGATGTGTTCAGTGAGTAAACTACTGTGCTGATCTTTCATTCTCCAGAGAAAAGAAATCATTTGAATGAACGAAATTATTGATTCACAGTTGACCAACGGAATATTGAAATAGAACACTAAAAAAATTGTTTATTCCGAGTTTTAGTTAGTTCGATGGAGTAAATAATTCTCAAAATAGCCTAATATTCTATCTTTCCGAAAAGCAATTCGTTGGCTTCCCCCAATTATGGATTTAGTCAGTCCAAGGCTTTTTTTTTAAACAAAAACAAATTAAAAAAAAAATTTACCAACAGCCGACAATAGAAGCAAACGCAAAAGGCTGGCACGCCCGAGGCCACTACAGGACTTCACCGTGTTCGCAGAGAAGAAGGAAAATCAACGTATACACATATCACCCCAATTGACGCTGGCAATGTTCCAATACCTGTCGACAGGTAAACGAGACCTTCGGTTTCAATTTGTACAATTGTTTTGTACCAATAACGCAAAATTGGCTGGAAACTAAAGACATTTTTTTCACGCGTACAGCAGTCGATGCTTTCAAACCGGACACGATATCGGAAACGATCCTACGTCGACTGTTGAAACAAGACATCATTTACCATATCAAAGTGAAGTCGAGAGAAAAGGCGAGAAACGATCCGGGTGCCGTGATATACCAACAAGGCAAACCGGTGGATTACTTCGTGCTCATACTCGAGGGGAGAGTCGAAGTTACGGTCGGCAAGGAAAACCTCATGTTCGAAAGTGGCCCGTTCACGTATTTTGGACAACAGGCACTTACTGCCAATGTAGTAGTGGGTAAGCGTGACATCATTGTTTTTTGCACCTCTTCGCATCATCGTTTGCAAAATTAACAGTTATTACAACTATTTAATTTGGAAACTTTCTTAGAAAACAGCTCTGCCGAAAAGAAATTGAAGAAGGAGAATTTAATTGTTCCTTTCTATTCCCTTTTATCAACGGAATCAACGAAACTTCTTTTGAATTGAGATGTAACTCTGAGCAACTAGATTTTCTAATAATATCCTCGAAGTAAATAAAAGACCATCAGAATTGAGCTAGACAGTTGATGACGAAAGGTTGAAATGACAGCCCTGTCCGCTACGAATCATTTTTCGAAGTCCGAAAGCTCACAATTTTATCATCTATCGCCATGTCGATTTTCCGATCTAATTTTCTCTATCGTTCTTACGCATCTCGGCAGCGGACTCGCCGACGAATGCAAATCCACAAAGTTTGGGAAGCATCCAATCGGTAAACTTGGATGCGATACTTCGTCACACGTTCGTTCCGGATTATACAGTACGCGCGATCACAGAAGTCTTTTACGTCAAAGTCAAGAGATCTCTGTATCTTGCAGCTAAGCGCGCCACGCTCTTGGACAAGAGCCGGAAGGACTCTAGTCAAGAACAATTTGACGATGAAGTTGAAAAAGTAAGACAAACGAAGAAACTATTATGCTAACGTCAATTTAAGGGAAATTGGGATGTGCGATTTGACACAAATATATATTCATCTGTATATTTGATCGGTTTCAGCTTTTGTAAAGTGAACATTTCAGAATGTAGTTTGTATAAGAGAATTTCAAAATTCCGGTAATTTATTGCGCAATTCGTCATTTGTCACTTGTCCGATGCCCGAATTGACGAACCTTTCATTATTTTTTAATCAAGCTACTCCATTCTCTGGACGAGGATGATCGCAGCGTGCTCGAATCTCCAATATTATCGAGAAAAGATAAGGAAAAAGATGGAACGGAGGTGCAACATTCGCCGAGGAAAAGTGCCACAGCTCCAACCTCGCCTCTACCCGTTAGCGCGAGTCCAGTGACGAACGCGAAATTCATATCGCCGCGTACCGGACACAACGGGAAATTGAAGACGTCGCCTATAAGCGTACGTAAAATTCGCGACGAAGAATCGTTAATCTCTTATTTCGCTTGAATAACTTGTCGAATTTGAAAACCCCTTCAGATTACAAACAAGATTTTAAATTGTCAATACGTTTATGTTAGCGGAAATTATCGCAACGTGAGAAAATCATGAAATATTTTGAATGGTACGAACAAACGGAAAAATATGTTTCGCACCGGTGCGGCCTCTCAATCCGGCCGTATTCAAATCGCAATAACTTTGTAAATATTGGAAACTTCGAAATTTCCTTTTTAGGATATGTTCTTAAGAGTCTATACTTTAAGACAATTCCAAAAAAAGAGTTTAATAAAAAATTTTAGACTAGAATATTGCTTTTATCGTTCAGTGGATTTTTGTGCTCACTCCAGGCCGAGAAAATACCGAGTGCATCGGTTGACAGTACAAAGATCAGCATGGACGGTGAGGTCGGAGGCAAGCAGACTGAGGCCTCGCGATTATTGGAGCCAAGCAATCGTCAGGAAATTGAGGAAATGACGAATCTGTTGCCGAAGCAAGAGCGTTCTTAACGCTTGGAGAATGGCCGTATCTGCGAGAACGCAACAACGGCGGAAACCCCAACAACAACGAAGGAACGCTACAGCGAGGCTCGAGATGTGCAAGCGTGACGAAAACTGCAGCGTTAGCACTAGGTACTTAACGAACTTAATCAGTCAACATGACAGAACAAACAAAAACTCGTATCTACAAATAGAAAATATTTTATATTTACACACATACGTAAATATAAATATAAATAAATAAATATATACATGTTTATATTTATACTTATGTATGTATGTATGAATGTATGTTGTATATATTGAGCCCCGAAGGTTGTACCCGATCTTACGAATTATTGACGTTGTTGATTTCGCTCAGGGAACGAATGCCAAATTAACGTGAATCGACGACGAACCGTTAGGGCACTTCCAGAATAACAATAATAATTACCATTTTCCACTTGAATATTCAACACAAGACAATGACAGAGCCTAATAGTATTTCGAATTGTCAGTACAGAGAGAATGAATATTATTTTGGAGCGGACACAAAAGGGAATTGTGAATAATACTGATGTGTGACGCAAAACAGAAAAAAATAATAGGCTGAAGGGAAAAACTACGCGAACGGTGATTTCCATAGAACAATTATGAAGATTTTTTTCTCAAACTACGATACTAACCTTATGGGATATTATTGCAATTTTTGGTAATTAACGAGACAGATTTATATTCCTTCGGAATTATTGTCCCTAATTAGCATGATATTGTGCGAATAATAACGATGTGTTAGAGACACGATTTCAATACAATAGTACGGGAATAATTATTCCATGAATTAATTCCATAAACGTACTTCTGAATAACAATAATAGAAACCATTATTTTGAGAATAATGGTGCGAGACTTAGTAAGTTTACGAAAGAAATACATCATTTGTAATTTGTCTTTGCTCTACAAAATCATTTTTGTAATTTCTCATTCGAATTTTATTTATCGAAGAAAGTCGAATAGTACGAGATTACAGAGGGAAAAACACGATTCTCTTGAAGAATTACAAAAAAGATTATTTTCGTACAATAAATGCACGGAACTTTTTGTTAAATTAGGAATATGATCGTATTAGCCGTTAGCGCCCTATTTGCGTGATCATCTTAAAAGCAAAAGAAAAGTATTCATTTTAATTTTCTCTTGGCGATTTTTGTATTGCAGACATTCTTTTCGAATCATATCAATTTCGTGTCAAAGAACAGAAAGACAAAATTGTATAATATTCGTCCGTTTCGGTCGAAAGTCATTCGTCATTTGTAAATACCATTCCAATTCGTCTGAATTTCTTCAAACATCCACGTACACAACCACCGTTTCTCTCTCTTTCTCCATTACGTCGATGTTATTTTTTTTTAATAGCGTTTGTTCATCAAAATCGTAATCATATGAGTACAATTTCATGCGTGGCGTTATCGTTATCGCCATTATTCTCCCATTATACCTACGAAAATAAATCATCGGTAGACGTTTTTTTTTTATACTGCTGTGTATGCAGCCACAATCCAATAATTCCTATTGTACCTACGAAAAATTTAAGAAAAAAAAGTCCAATAGAAGAATTCTCTACGAAGAAAATAAAACGTGCAAAGTTACGGGTGCGCCTTTTTGAGCAATTTGTGAACAAGGGATAAAAAAAAAAGAAATTATTTCGTAGTTAGAGAATGAGTGTTACGAGTTACGCACGGAATTTCGCGTGTTATAAAAGCGCAAGGAAAACTATGTGTATTGATTCAAAGAAAAACGGAAAAAACGAGTGTTCTATAATGGAGAGAGTAGATGATGGAGGATACTTTTCGTACGTGTGAACCCTATGAAAAGTCTTCGATCAAAATTTGAGAACTTCGCGAGATCACAAGTATCTACGTAAAATTATTCGTATTGAAGATATCAGAAATAATGGTTTTTAAAACAAATGATAGCAACATTGGTAAAAAATATTGAAAAAACACTTTTATCGTGTCGTCGTTAATTTCTTATTCTAAAAGAGCGAACATTTTCGAAAGAAGGGAATCGATTTTGTATGAAAGGCAAAGAAATTGTTAATTTACGATGACACGTTTATTTCTTCAACTATATTTATCGAGATATGTTCAGTATTGGAGTTTCCAAAAATCAATGTTCTCCGTGTCTTCGATATGATGGATCTTTTTTTCCGTTTTTTTTTATCTCCTCGAAATCTGCGTGAAAATTCTCACTTTTGATTGGGCGGATACACGTGAGGAATTGTCAATTATGCTTCACGGTGTAAAACAAAAAATGCTGAATATCTTCACGTGAATTTTGTTCCTCTCGTTATTACTTTTCCTCTTCAGTCGTCTTCTTTGTTTACGTAAAGTGTGGATTTTTATAGAACCTTCGGGTACGCGTACCAATTTAGACGGTATAATCAGATGCCTTTTACTTACTGCCTTAAACGTTGATACTTTATTTTTTTATATGCAGATTTCGCGAAAGAAAATGTTAATTGTAGTACGAGGAAAAAAGTTATAAGATGCACGTTTTCGATTTTCCGTTCATAGATCAACGATTTTCCAAATGCTAAATTCTTTGAAAAATCGAGATACATCCTTTCTGAAGTGTTGATTAATTATTGAACAAACAAAAGAAAACGGAGTTGAACGAAAATTTATCCGAAGGTAATAGTTTGTATTTTGTTCTTTTTGTAACGAACTACGACTCCATAAAGTAGTAGAATTACTCCAGAAGTGAAAATAGTACGAAATAATCCGTCTTGAATAATCATCCCATATATGGGTATATATCACGAGACAATCGTGTCACATATAAAAAAAAAAAAGCAAAAACCTCTGTCTCCTGAAGAGGCACCTCTATTTTTTTTTCGTGCACATAGGAAGATCATTTAAAGTTCACTTCTGATCATCATTAACATCGATAACAATAAATAAGGCGTTACAAGGTTTACTGCCATACCTCGTAGTACACGTTAAGAGTCGTTGTTGTTTTGAAATTTTTTATGCTCCACTTATTTATCGATGAAACATTTGTCAAACGTTAAAATCTGTTGAAAGGGATGTTTAAAGAAAAAAGAAATACAAAGAGCTAAGATTGTATAGTAATAAAGCGTTTTGCGATTTTTAACCTAACCATATAAATATCTATAAATATATATTGTGTACAAGTAAAATAATTTTAAAGAACGAATGTATAAAACATTATAACAGTATCGTATATCGTTGTCATGCCTATGTAAAAATTGCGTGCGTCGTATTTATTTTCCAAGCGGACTTTTGCTAGCCTCCTTTTTGTACGACGAATAATAATTGTACACGAGTAAAATCGAAGCGAACCGACAGCGGACAGTACGAAGCCTCTGCTCGAACTTTGTATGCGCTTTTTTTTGTTTTTTGTTTCAACCCCACACCAAAAAAGGGGTTGAGTTGTACTATTCGTATACGTGTACTTATATTACGTACGTGCTTTTTGTACCGTATTGCTACGATGCTGTTTGTTTCTCTTGGCTTTTGTTACGTTTTTTTTTAGGCGTATTTCCTATAATTTTTTTATGTCTTCACGAATGTATCTCGACTCCGTAGCCGGCGGATAAAAAACTCAATTGTCAAGGAACTGTTCAATCTCGAAGGAAAAAAAAATGCTCCAGTGAGTCGGGCTCGGCAACCGCGATTCTCGCGAACTTGAAATATGAAAAATTCAACGGTGCGTTACTTACTGCGTTTTTTGCAGTAAATCGTAAGAAAACCCTCTAAGTCAAATTTGCATTTGTTTGAATACGTCCTGTCGCGACGTTTGTACAGACACCCTGCGTATCGTTACGACAAAAAGATATTGGAACACAAAATGTATTTACATTTCACAAAATTCTCAATACACAAGTTATGAATTGCAGGCGTTAGTTTTTTTTTCTTCTTCTTTCCTGTACACGAATTACGAACGGTGAGTAGTTTTGACGAAGCGACCAAATACGATGAAGAATTTTACGTAAGACAATTCCGCGGAGCTGGTGGAACAATTGCGGGCGAGCGATTACGATCAATTTTAATTCGGCTGCAATTATACGAATGAAGCTGATTAGATGGCTTCTCGTTTCTTCGTTAAGCTGACTCCGGTATGAGGATCTCGCCAGAAGTATCCAATGACCAATGTGACTTAGTTGAAAATTCCGACAAAAAAGATCGACAAACGATATTTTATTTATTTCTATTATCGTATTTCATGTTGGACAAAACTTTGATATCAGAATTTAATCCAGTGTTCTAAGAATGCTCGAAGTGTACTTAAGCATATGCATTCGAGGGGGCTCCAATTTACAATCTGTTTAATAAGAGTGTGTAGTGGGAAATTGAAAAAATATTTGGGAGAAGGCATTGAAAAAATCGTGATGTTTTATTATTAATAAGTGGTCCAGTCGCTTTCGCTATTAATAATTGCCTGGCATCTCCGAAGCATACTTTCCATTAATTTTATGGCATAGCCTGCTGACAAAGACCTTCAAATGATTCGAATCTGTTGAAATAATTGCTTCACGCTCCAGTTCTTTGGTGTCTTTTGATGTGGGTAGACTAGGTATGATTGATAGGAGAACGTGTCCAAAAAGATGTTTCGTCTGAAAAAATTGTCTCAATCGCGGTCAAAACTTTCTTTCGTCCAAGTGAGTCTTTTTTTGACGTGTTTTTTTTGGACAATAGCGGTTCGTCTGTGACCACGGTTGTACGACAACTGACGCTTTCTGTTACAAAGCATCTTGATAGGAGGGTCCCGCTACCGGCTCACGTTCGAATCTATCCGCTATCAGTTTCCAGGAAAAAATCTAGCCGTACGCGCTTTTGTCAAACAGACTGTATCTCATGATCCTCGTTTGATATCTCTCCTTTTTTTCCTCTTGGTTATTTAGAGAGAGAAAAGTCTCTTAAGCAGATAGCGACTGCGAAATAATACGAATGAAACGAAATGCATAAATCACAGTTCCATTTAACATTCCCGTGTTGATTCGTGGGCAAGAGGTTGGGGAAAAAAGAGCGGAGCCTTGGGGAGATTTATCCATGGGGTGAACCGAGGCCACGTTTAACGATATTCCCAAAGTGTAAGCTTTCGAGGTGTCGTTATATACTCTAACTTATAATCAGGCTTTCCCCTCATGCCAAAAAAAAAAAAGAAAAACAACATATTCCTCTCGAAAAAGTGTACTTCGGTACAGGATCAAGTTAATTGCTGCCGGCAGTTGTCTCACATGCTCAAGATCCGACACCCGTCGACGGAAGCCTCAAATATCATATGCTCAAAAACCTCTCGATATTCCGTTTACAAGAAACTAAAAACCTGCCCATAAAAATTCGAAAAACTAGCAACTAGCTAATAAATCGAAAACAAAAGCACTGCTGTACGATCATTCGCAATGTCCTAAGAGCAACTTTCATTGCTGCCCATCCTTCGAAAAAGGACCTCGGAGCCGGTATCATATTTATAAAAACAACGTTCGCAGCTTCGATTATGGATGGGGGTTCGTCATAAAGAAACTTTTGCGATACGACAAAATTAGAGAAACTTTGCACGTTTCAACTTATATGTTTTCATTCAATTTTTTTGTAGATACGTTTTTATGTGTCGCGTATATATGCGTGTGTGTATGTACATACATATATACATGCACATATGGGTATAGTGTAATGCCTAACGGAGGGGCCTAGTCGGGGGTAGCCGCGCGGCTTGATCCTGGGAGGGTGGCCTGATGGTTGATGGACGCCAGAGTGCATCAGTCGAGTGTAAGCGGTGAAGCCAGACGAGCGTATCCCGTGCTCGCAGCTGTTCCCAACGCACGTTTCACGCGTTTATTTCTCCCTCCTCCCTCGAACCCCGGGAACGACCGTTACACGACGATCGAGGGAAAAACTACTATCATTGTGATTCCAACGGGCACGAAGGACACATGTACGATCCTCGAGGACTTTTGAGTGAAATCATTAAAAAAAAAAAAACCATTCTTAAACAATGAAAAATATAATTTGCCTGGGGGGAGAAATATCCCGAGTGAATTGATCTTCAAAACTGTGTAAATTGTGTGATTAATATTGCGGACAGAACAGATCATTTGTAATTGTATAAAATAATGATTAAAATATATAAAATGAAGGAAATTTTGCTTAGAATTAATCCTGTGAAGCCACACAGCCATCAAGTGATTTGACGCAAGACCAAAGTATAGTTGTTGGTGTTTGAAAGTAGTTTTCGTCAAGAGCAAAAAGTCATCGCCGCGGAAATCACGAACGTAATCAAATTGGAGCGTTAATCATTGAGCATGAGAAATGAGAGGAATTTTATTGACAAGTTGACCCGCGGACTATGAAAAACATAAATGGACCGTGAGAAGATATTTTGACCTGAGTACGATGACTTCTCGATAAACTGTCCTCGCGAATCGATCGATTTCAATCGGGGGATCCAATAAGAAATCTATTCTCGACGCGCGCGCTACAAGCAACAGATATATGCGGTGGCTATTGCGGGTGTTAAATTTTAATAACGGCATTTATCAAGTCGAGGATATCGGTACTCGTACTGACTATAAAACAAACAAACAAAACTCTTTACGACACTTTATTAAAGCTTCGGTTGAACACTCTACGGATGCCATAATAAAGTATATACTCGTATGGACCAAACTCGAAAGTTTGAATATAAAAATCGTTATGGACGCTAACCATCGTATTATCGACGATAATTGCACAAAAAAAATGTATTTTATCGGACCTAAAAAAACTATCCGGTGGAAATAAACGCTAAAATCAAAGTTGTCTTAAATACGAGAAAAATAGTGATTTTCCATTCGTAGTTAAAATAATCGAGAAACTGTGAAAATTTAAAAGGACAAAGGTGACTATGAGAGTCATTTGAAAAACGGTCTCTGAACAGTTGTGAAAACTTTATCGACATTGCGGGGGTATGTGTGGGTGTGTGCCATCATGTTTTTTTTCGTCGATCCACTCAGTCCCGATTGCCAAATATCGGAGGTCGATATACTTATGGCAAACACGAAAATCCAATTAAGAACTTCATTTTCTTGGCTATAACAATTATTTGTACAGCCCTGAGGTTGCGGTTTTGCGGTAAGTCTGATTATCTTCCCTTTATCTATTTTTCCGTTTTTCTCCCGCATATATATATATATATAATGATTGGGTGACGCAGTGCTTACTTAATCTACCGAAATAACCGTGACCTGACCTGGCCCACATTAGCTTTATCGTACCTACCTTCATTCATAGTCCTATATATATTTCCGATCCCTTTTTGTATTTACTTAAGTGACCCTATACAGGTTTCGCCCGTCTCAATTCAACAGGTGCCTGGTATAGAAGAAAGCCCCTCCTGACTCGACACTGTGTCTTTGGATTCATTTTGGGATAATTCGTTATTCCCCATTAAGGCAGTAGCGTTTTCTAGAAATTTGAAGAAAAAAAAATGCCTTCTTTTTCATTTTTATTTTATTATTTTACAGACCTTTCTGGATACGTCCGCGAAAACCGTTTAATGGTACTCGTAAAATTAGCCGAGTTATGGAAGTTATAAGGAGTACGCTCGGGAAGCGTGTTTGAAATGCAGCAAACTTCAAACGCGTTTTTCTCGAAACTGTTTTTCAAATTGGCAACCATGATATCTCGATAACCAATTGGCCGATTGAGCTCAGATTTTGCGTACACCTTCAGTAGACTGTTTTTCAACGTTGTTAGTAGAATTAAGTCGAAATAATATTTTTTTATTTATATATAACTCATAGAATGGTCAGAAAAATAGGAAAAATTGATAATCAAAGTTTAGCATGCCGACATTTAGTAAATTTTTTTTTGCTAAATTAGTACCAAACATGACAGAATTCCTACAGATTAGAAATGTTTCGTTTTTTTTCACATTCACACAACGTCCCCAACACGAAATTGAGAACGTTTTTCGCGCACCGTTGTAAACAAATGTGCAAAAGTACATGATAATAATTCTTCTTCTTCTTCATTTGTATATATTCTTGAAAGATCAATAAACATGTGCAATAACATTCAGAAAGAAAACTGTTTCAGTTTAACAGTTATTCCATCCTAAAAAATCACCTCCAAAACAGCGCCCTAGACAACAATACTGTCTTTTACGAACCCGAGTATTTAACAATTAACTGACTTTCATCTATAATTAAGTAAAAATACATCGCAGTATATTGATAAAATTTCAAGCCAAGTTACCGAACTTTCAACAAAAAAATACGACTTTGAAAATCGTCTAATTTATGCAGCACTTTATGAAAATGACGTGCTGGCCACATATCTATCTGATAATTTATATACTAAATAACTCGCCGATACTGGTGGATATGCAGTCGGGATTTGGCTTCGGCGGTATTTCGAGTTAAACATCGTTGCGCATGGCCAACAACCGGAGCGGTGACCGTTTAGCCGTACACCGACTGGCGCATCAACCAGTGAGCGGAAGGTCAATACTTCCGATACCTTGGTGTAGATACTTGTGCACCAAGGTATAGGTATTTACACCAGAGAATCAGAAGAATGTGGAGCCGGTTATACCGGTACGGGTTTTTCACAATTTCCCCGTACCCTCGGAAAATGCGGTATATTTTTAAGACGGCTGTGGACGCAGCGGAAGTTAGGATCGATTAGCGAAGTGCGGGTAGGGAGAGATAGGAAAGCATCCAATTGGGAAGGATAATACGTAAAAAAAAACCCCAAGGCTATACGTTAGAACAGAGGAAAGATATAAAAAATACTAAATAACTCTAGATGTCTGATATAAGTTGCTCTAAGCATGTAAAAATTCTAAAGATTCCGCAATGACAATAAAAGCAGGGGATTACCGAATGTTTGAAAAAAATATTAGTGATAAAACTTAGAAAAAATGTGCCTAAAAAAAATTTCGTAAACGCGACTTCTCAGAGAACATGTAAAAATGTCTAAATCTACAAAATTTATACGAAACTTTTCATTCCAATTCATCGTTGGGTATAATAATTGATTGTAATTTATTTTTATTAAGCGTCACTGTAATCTACTGAAGATTCAAAAGGGCTTATGCGCCCACAAAATACGGCCCTCCGCGAAAGGAATACCTTAAGAATACCTTAATACGCTGAGCAGCGAATTAAACAAGAAAATTTGCAAAACAAACGTTATGACAATTAAATTATTATTTTCCGATAGAGGGGCGAGTCGTTACTGGAATGGAAATAGAATAAAATACACCGGGTAGCTGATATAATGCGCGAAGTGCGAGGGTCCTTAATTCTAGCCTATATATATATATGTATATATATTATATATGGACACCCACACATTCATAGGTAGCTGTATGTGCGAGAAGGTATATACAGATATGTAGAGCTTTCACTGATTCATAGCAACAATCCTTTCCGCTCTCGGACCAATAAATCTTTTTGTCCTAGAAATAAACCACGTCGACCGAACTCCTCGAGAACGAGGGAAAAGGGAGAAGGAGAAAAAAGGAAGAAAGATTGTTGTGTGCACGCTCCAGATTTTTCGGAAAGTAAATTGATTAATGTGGTGAAAAAGTTCGCATCGGTGCACAAAATCCTTTCACACCATGATAGAGATAATTTGGCAATGAAAAATGTATGCTATACGGAATCCAAATTTTACGATTATGCCAAAACTGTTCGCATACGAATTTTTAATAAATTACGATAATTATCGAATACTATTGAATTTAGGGGCGCCATGTATGTACATTGTAAATGGGAGATTTGATTTTGGGGTGCTGGGAATTTTCCTTAGCACGCTTTTCTTCAGTTTTGATGAATAAGTATCAGCGCCGTGCGGGGCAAAGGGGCAGCTGCCCCAGGCGCTGTGCCGCGAAAGCGGCCGGCGAGCGAGTGAAGATTTTTTTAAATAAAATAAAACGTCTTGAATCTTCAAATTTGAATTGAAAAAACGATTTGTTGAAAAAACAAGTGGTCGAAAATAATTCACCGACTGAGAATTCGTCGAATGTTTGTGGTAAACAAGTAATAAAAAAAAACAATTAATTAAATTACACTTTATCAATTGAATAATCATTTGTCAAGTGAATTCAGCAAAAAACAACACAACACAACCCAACCCCCAACCTAACACAACACACACTAAGCACTAAGCCACCAAGCCAACACAACCCAATGTATGAAAACTTACAACCCCTTCAGCCATTTGAGGTGGCAAAGAGCACGATTTCAGGCGAGACCTACGCAATTTCATCCTTGATAATACCACTCAAAAGAGGGATTACAATCAAATTACAGGGTTATTAAAATGACAAAACCGTACAATACAAGATCGATGGCCATGCTTGCAACAATTTTAGATACAAGTTTTAAAAAAATGGTTTTTCCTACGGCTACTGCTTATGAGAGCAAAATTGACGATTTTTTTTTTATAAATGCGAACAATCGACAAACATGCTTGTTCCTTAACGTATTGGAGCACATCTATTATCCAGTAGTAAGTTCCGTGAAATGACTGACAGCTTTGCGCTTCCAGCAACCTCCGTTCCATATGAACGTAATATTATGTAATATTTTTGAAACAAAATTGTTCATTATTTAAAACTAAATGAGTTATTTTTATTTTTCATTCGGTAAAGAATAATAAATCAAACTTTTCATCATTATTATTGTTGAGGCAACCATTTTTATTATTGTTTTCATTGTTCTTTGGCTGGAGAATGAAATTTTGAAAACTCGTAATAATTTTCAAGTAAATTATAACTTATAACGTTTGTTAAACATGGATAAATTTGTTTGATTTTTTATTAGGTTTTCTTTAATAAATGATAAATGTATAGTGTGAGTTCTGTTGCATATTTATTTTCGTCCGTGGAAAATTATTTCCTAATTTGTGTTTAATTTTGTATTAAAATATTTGTATCGGAAAAGGCGGGTTCTCTCGACATACGCCAGGTGCCTCAAGGGCTAAGCACGACGCTGATAATTATTATTACCGAATCAAAAACTCTTTATAAAACGTTGTACGTTAAACGTTTTTCATCATGTAAATAAGCTGAAGCCGACGATGCTTTAGCGATAGTCACTCCTGCCAATGGCAAAAAATGTCACTGTCGTCAAGTCTATCGGTTATTATTTCTTGAATAAAGTTGCAACATATTTATATTTAATTGTAACAATGATAGGTATTAATATTATTTTCCGGCTTAAAAATATTTTTCATCAATATTATGAGTTGGAAATTGCCGAATAATAATTTATTTTTACATGAAATTTTATTCGCGAGAAGTTGGCAGGCTGTCGAAAACTTATTGTATTTTCATCCCCACTCTTGCAGCTAAAGAACAGTATCGAAACCCCTTAAGTGCCTAATTTGAACTTTAGATAAAAATTAATTCGAGTTTCGCGATCTGTAAATTGTTCTACATTTTCATGATGTAGAAAAATGTATGAACGAAAATAATTGACATTGAGTTGATTCACATGCACATAATCACGTTATCCGATACACGCGTAAACTCTCCAAGCGTCGTAGTCTCCAAATACGTATCCAAAGGCAGAGAGAGAGAGAGAGAGAGAGAGAGAGAGAGAGAGAGAGAGAGAGAGAGAAAGAGAGACAGAGAGAGATAGAGAGAGAGAGAGAGCTATTACTCTAGTACTTATGTTCGAGGTGTTCCTTGCTTATTCGCGTGAACAATTGGGCTTTACGATGAAGAAGCCGAGACCCATGAGTTAATCAACGCAAATTCTATGCAAATGATATTAAGTGCTTCCAGTATGTTTCATCACTTCGAGATTCGCGTCTTTGATCTGTCGAATATACTTTAATGCACGATAGATAAATTTACATGTATATTGAACCGTCAGAATTCAAAGGTTTTTTTTGGGTGATGTTAAATTTGATTCTGCAAAACGCCGCGTTACCGCCTGATACGAATTATCCCAGATAGTTCTGGGAGAATAAATATGCAACTGGGAAAATAAATATGCAGCGTGTAGTAAAGAAGTTTGTTAATCGAAAGTATTTGTATCACTAAACGAATCTATTCTTCTTAGGATTTGGTTGTCTCGCGATCAACGCTTTATGCTCCAACTTTTTTTTTTAATTTTTTACCCCGAATAAAATGGCATAAAATATTCAAATTATTCGACAGCTACAAATTTGTTAAATATCGATATTATTCAAGGCCTAATTGGTGTCCACTTTTCATAGAGGACAAAAAATGTGACTTCTATTGACACGGATTTTCCCACGTCCCCCGTGTTAACGTTGAATGGAAATGGGCGGCCGCCGGATCTCCAACGTCATTGGCAACTGGCCCGGGATTAAATATCAAGGTGACATAAAAAGAACAATGTCAGCGATATCCGAGACGTCGTCCCGCTGACATAAAGCACGGGGGCTAAGTAACGTAAAAGACAAAAAGAAATTCAAAGTGTGATAATGAATTTTCTCCTCTGACTCTTAAGGCTTTATCGATATAAAAATACTACTATGAATAAATTTTTACCCCGAAATCTGTGGGTTAATACTTTTTTGTCTTCCCCCCCCCCCCCAATCCCCTTTGTCACCGTTCACGCCGCGCTCTTCTGCGGTGAGCGATAAAGAATATCCCTTAACCTTCTCCGCCAGAATATAATAGAGATTTTGATAATCTTATGGCAGTTCTTTTTCAGCATCTCGGATCCCCGCGTCATAATCGGCAGTGCGTGGGTCGCGAGAGCGTCTTGGGTGAAAATCAGTATCACCCTCTCGCGAAGCACGAAACCTCGTTTCGCTTTACCAACCCCTTGCCCCCTTGCCGAAAATCTCTCGACTTCACACCCCCCCCCCCCCTCCCACCCAAACCCCCTCTCTGTCGGTCTTTGTCACTCATTTTTTATCCAACTCGCACTTTAAAGCAAAAAAGAGACTGGCGCGACAAAATTCAATCCTATGCACGATGAGAAACGTGATACGCAAAAAAAAGGCAAAAAAAAAAACATTTTTTAAATGCGACAAAAAAGAGGCTGAAGGATCGCCATTATTACGAAGTAATTCCGATCGATCTTTTTTCCAACGTTAATCTCAAATAAGGTAGGCAAGCGAGATTGCGAGGTATAGAAAAAAATATTTGTGCGCAGTTCAGCCAAGATAAATCGTTTTTTCTTGCAGTGGAATATCTTTCGAACTTTGAAAATGAATGGAGATTAAGCTATATACGTGCACGAATAGAGAAATAATCTTATTTGCCTCATCGTGGCAAAAAGTTGGAGGAAAAAAGTAGCTACCTTTTTATTGGCATCGTTTCTACAATCGATCGTGTCTCGATGAATTCGAAGTAGCTGACAATGAAAAGGTACGTTCAACAAACAAATGTGTCAATATTTTCTCGATTGCTCCGAAAATAATAAATTCCAATATTTTCGAATAGGCAGACGCAAAATAATAAATAGTCCAGCAGTTATATTGCTTTTTTCGACGCATTGAATTTATCCTTGCCCAAAATATATTTTTGGAGATTGAGGTCGCAAATGTTTCATAAGGATCCTAAAATACGTTTTTGTATCTTGAGTAGCATAAAGCGACCAAAAAATGGATGAATTCAAGGAAATCAATTGCCCTTGCATGCGAACTTTGCAAGCTTCAGTATTTTGACATACCGTCATGGGAAATCCATTTGAAGAAAAATGACCGCGTTAAAAATCCACCGTATAACCGAAATTTTTATCCTTGCCAAACAAATTCGAGATACGTCGTGAGTAACGCTATGAATGATTGCAATTACGTGGAAGTCGCGACGACAATCGTCGAAGACGATGACGACAACTACGACCATGAAAACGACAGTGATGACGGGAGGTCTCTGGCGGCTCGTTGGCCGAGTAATTAATTGCTCGACGGGTGTCCAAGAGAAACCGTCAGCGACCTACGCATCGTGATCGCGTGTATCTTCCGTTCCATTCTCATAACCGAGGAAATCATTTTGTCGATAAGCTTCTTCTCATCATTATCGCCATTTTGAGGACACTTCAAAGGGTCCAGACGGGTATGCAATCATTTAAAAGCCATGACTGAGACAATACTCTTTAATATTTACAGCAAACCCATATGGTAAAAGATAATTCAGTTTATACTGACTGTATTTTATTGACAGGGCGATATGACTGACACATCTATATTACAATTGTTCTTCCATTGTATCGAGCTCAAAATATCCTTCGCTATATATTTGTAATCAGACGAGGACAATAATTTTCACTGCAAGAAAAGTCATTGTTCAACAACGTGACACAGCGTTTTTCATGATATCAAAGTTTGCATTTCAATGCAAATTTCGTTGAAATTCAAAGAAAATTTATATTTCCGAATTCCCTCAATTTCTTTTGGCAGATTTTGGGTACATACCTCAACTATTTTTTAACTTAGATATGTAGCGATCAACAATATAAATCTACAAAAAAAGTTTTTGAACAATAAAAAAATGAAGAAATAGAAATACAAAAATGAACTTTCGTTGCATTGCCACGAAGTTGACTTCAACAACATATTTTGTCTAACCTAAACATAACCTGCACGCTTCGTGAGCGTGTACGTATGTGGTCATATTATATGTCAAACTGCAGTAAAATGAATAACAAACGATAATTACAATAGATTTTCAGTGATGTGATTCAAATCGATTTTTAAGATATACTTTTGTAAGCGAATTATACTTTTTTTAAGATCCACTCGTCTAGTATATCTATATAATTTGTTTAAAAATTCAAAGCAATGAATGCGACAGGATCCATCAAGAATAGTATCGGATTCTGTTCAATATCGTGAGACACCTTTAGGATTCAAATTGAATTTGTATATTGTATTCCGATGGGGAATCCCGATTATAATCAAATGTACGAGCGTGACGTTTTAGTATAGGGATCGAATGCTACGTCCCGTTGGATCCCTATCATCAAGTAGAGACAAGTATGGAAATCCAGGTTGGATCCCTATGACAATTTCTTCATGGGCAATAAGCTATAGTTACTTTTCGTATAATATCTTTTACTATGGGCATTTGTTATATGTGCAAGGAGACTTCATTGATGGGCGGGACTAGAAAATTTTACGAACAATGCGATGATTTTTCTCCATTGTTGATGCAAAAACTTCTTCCATAAATACGGATTGGTGCGCTTGGATGACTTTTATTACACCTTCCTTGTGTTTTTAATCAGAATTAAGAAGAAAAAAAAGAGGTGCGTTCGACGCGTGCAGCTCGTTGTACAGCTCACAGATGAGTTCAACTTTCCAGACGAGGATAAATGCCCGCTGCGGTCGTCACGACGTGATAATATTATCTACAGTGTACCGCGTTCGCGCCCTGTGCTTCAGATATTCACTTCGAACTTCATCTCGAGCACCGCCCAATATTCCCTCTCATCGTTGTAGTAATTACAAGAGTTACGAAAAAAATGTGCAAATTACATGTCGCAATGTATAATAAATTGGGGAAAGCCGCTGTGATGACGTTTCGCGTTTCGGGAAAACGTTAATGAAATATGTTGCTGAAGCTTGCATCGTTCGAATGCAAGGATATTTATTTTTACCATACTTCTCTATTCCCCCGTTTTTGTCAGGATTCTTTTTTTTTTTTTACTAGGGCCGTAAATCTTTTGTAGGGATCCCGAAACAATTTCCAAGATCCTTACGAAATCTCGATTGATGATTTTCGTAGCCTAAAGCTGTGAAAAAAAGGGTTTGGGAAAGAGAAAAAAAAATTTCATCACATTCCGACGATGCAAACTTCAATACCATAGAAAAAGTTGTTTCGTCGTAAACGTGAGTCGGCAAAGTTCGCAAGATTTGGTACATCTATAGTACAGCGACGTAAAAGAGTTATTTTGACGAGGACCGTTTGTTTACAAACGCTAATGAATTTAAGGGTTGAGGCAGTTTACAGTTCGAAAAATAAATATTCCACTGTAATTGTTTTCTAGTTAGTTTACTGTAAGATTTCTAGTTATGAAATTTAGCGTAGGTCGTATAAGTTTAATCTTTGTCTTACCGAAATGACGGTTGTTCGAACGAATGCAAAAATTCGATACCGTTATCATTGGACTCGCGCCAATAATTTTACCGACAAAAACGAAATTTTAATTCTGGCGAATTGGGGTCAAAGATGACAACGATGAAATTTGTCATGGGCGTGCACAGCCGTTTTAATCACGGGACGCTTAACATTTGATTATTTAAAGTTCCTCCGCGAAGTGATTACGAAGTTCCGTCTGTGCGGCGGTCTACGCGAGGCACACACACTCGCGCACAGATCGCGCAAACACACGGCCAACATATGACCAGTTTATGATATCACAGGCGATAAACTCTTCCAGATGAGTCACCATTCGACAAAACTCTGCAGACTTTTATCGGCGTGTCTTTTATTCGGTTTCCATTTTTTATTTGCTATCGCTCGCAACCATTTCACCTCGAGTTTTCAAATCAACGATTTCATCCCCAAATTCAGGATCGTAATTTGCGCCCTTGGAGGCGCACAATTTTACGTAGTACGGTAGAACAACGATCGATTGATCTCAAACTGTCCACATTCGCGGGACGACGTAAGTAAAGTGTTTTTATTTTTCAGCGTTTAAGATATTCCTTTCCCGGAGGACCGTATTTTGTGGGTGCATAAGCCAGGGCCCCTTTGAATCGTTGGTAGATTACAGTGTCGCTAAATACAAAGAAGTTACAATCAATCACTATAACTAACGATGAGCTGGACTGAAAAATTTCGTATAAATTTTGTAGATTTAGACATTTTTATATGTTCTCTGAAAAGTCGCGGTTACGAAAATTCTTCTGCTAGTTAGGTATAGCAATTAAAAAATTAGTTTTGATAATATTTTCATTTTACTGTCCATTTGTATCCTACAGTGTCGTTATTCGTCCATTCACTGGTCTGTTTATATCTATCTATCTATCCATATATATAAAAGGCAAAGTCCTGGCTGACTGACTGACTCATCATCGCCCAGCCTAAACCGCTAAAGGTAGAAACGTGAAATTTGGGTAGGGTGTTGGTTTTATATTGGAGGCATTGTTTAAGAAGGGTTTTCTCGAAATTCAACCCCTAAGGGAGTGAAATGGGGTGGCAAAGTTTGTATGAGAAATAATATTTTTATGGTCGAATTTACTTGAAACTTGGTATTAATGCTTTTTGACACAATTAATAAAATACGTATTTCGTTGTTTTTCAAAGTTCAACCCTCCGCGGTCACACGGGGTCAAAATGACCCCAAGCGCAACTTCAAGCCAAAATCACTATAAGTTGTTAGCAGCCAGTTTTTATAATGAATCGCTCATTTTTCATGATTATCGTTCTTTATTTCACACCAAAATAGCTCTTTAGGTATGTAAGAATAAATACCATTTTTGCAACACTTTTTATCCTTAAACTATCATATCTTAAGATCACCCGAAAATGTTATGGAAAAAATCTCAAAACTGCAAGAGTTATGATTTTTTTAGTAAAAAAAAGGGCTTTATTTACGCATTGAGCCCTTGCTGATTTTTTCCGCCATTTGTAAAATTCTATCAAAATATAGTACCGTGGATGCCACATTCTAGAATATTCAAACTAATATCCTGAATTTTTATGAGTCATTCGAAACGATACGGTCAACGTGGCAAACGTTTAAATATGGCTGGGGTCATTCCGACCCCCACCCCCCGTTTATATGCCGCCGTATTTTGTGAGCGTATAAACCAGAGCCCTCTTAAATCATTAATAAATTACCGTGGCGTTTAATGAAAATAAGTTTCAATCAATTATTATACCCAACGATGAACTGGAATGAAAACATTCGCATAAATTTTGTACATTTAGATATTTTTACATGTTCTGTAAGAAGTCGCGGTTACGAAAATTCTTCTGCTAGTCCCATTTTTGTAAGTTCTATCATTAATATTTTTTCAAGCATTCGGTGACCCTCTGTTTTTATTGTCGTTACGGAATCTTCAGAATTTTTACATGCTTAGAGCAGTGCATATCAGACATCTAGAGTTATTTAGTATATAAATTATCAGATGGAAATGTGTCCAGCATGCCATCTCCATAAAGTGCTGCATAAATTAGACGATATTTGAAATCGTAATTTTTTGTTAAACGTTCGGTAACTTGGCTTGAAATTTTACCGCTATCCTTGGATGTATTTTTACTTAATTGTATGCTAAAATCAGTTAATTGTTAAATATTCGGGTTCGTGAGAAGAATACCTTAAATGCAGAGAAAACTGGATCGACAATTTGATACGGAGGTGAGGTTAGTTGGCGGACGGGACACCTTCAAAATTCTCCAACAAAAAGTTTGAAACCCAACTTCATTTGTAAACATAAAACTTGGAAATTCATCCAAATACACTGTATTATCATTAATCGATTTTCATTGCCTATTCGTTTACAATATGCAGTATAACAGAAAGAAAGTTTCCCGTTTCACCTTTGAAGAAAAGAGGATAAATATCGCTAAATGTTGGCGAAAAAAACTCATGTTTCTTTGATTGTAGGATCGTTGAACCCTGGCTTTTTATATCACGAATTGATTGATAGAATGCTCAGACAGTACCTATATCCCTAAGCGTTGGATATCACAAAAAAAGGTAGCGTAGCGTAGGCGTCTGAATTATACGTGCCGTGGATCTCAAACCATTCAAGAACATTTCTGACAAATTTTCTAAGGGTTGTCGGAGGACTCGACATATTCATCACATCGCCTTTTTACACAGTACAGATTGTTATTATTTTCAATTAAATGAGGTATGATATTATTTCCAATCATACAGTCTTATAGAATTACAATCGATCTGCCCTATTTTCCTTTCTGACATTGTCAGCCGGAAATAATAATGCACAAAGGAGAACCAACACTGGTGGATTAACGCTTGGGGTTCGGCTTCAGCGGTCTTTTGACTTAAGACGGGCAACCATTTTAGGAGATGGAAAATTAGATGATATTTTGGATTTTTTTTATTGTGAAAAAAAAACGGATATTTCCGCAACTCTGACAATAATTTATTCATATTTTCATACATCTCTGGTGATTTTTTCAAGTTATTTCATGCATTAACTAAGGTGTAATCCGCTGTGTCCCTTGGCGGGTCCTCATCGTTGTTGTCGATTTGCGGGAATTGTGCAGCTCGCAATTCGCATCTGAAATAGTCCAACAAATTTTTATACATTCTTCAGACGTTTTTTAAGAACATGAACCTAAATTTTGAAAAAAAATCGAGAATTCAATATTGGAACGTGTTTGAAAAAAAAATGATCGATTTTTAGCATTTTTTCCCCTGCATTTTGCAATAACAAATATGTTTTAAACAACCTAATCTTTCCAATTTTAGGTTCATGTTTTCATAAATTATATTATGTGAACGTGTTCTAAATTTGAAGATGATCCATCAATTAGTTTTTGAGTTATGATTCCCGCAAATTGAAAAAATGTCGTTTCGAGAAGAACACGTTTAAAGTTTCACAAACGAACTCAAAGTCAAATGTGTTTAATCAAATGATAAAGTGTCTTACCGATTAATCAGCAATTCCAACACCATACAACAGTCCTCCCTCTTCCTCATGCAACTCATTTGAAGCTTGCATTTCCTCTTTGCGAGCTTTTCGAGCTTCTTTTGTCTCTAATCATTTTTTTCTATTTTGTCGAGCCACGCGCATCTGATCCATTTGCTCGGCATATCCGTAGCTCTACCTGCCAACTACGATTTGTAGTTCATTCATAACCATGAGTAGGGCTGAATTTCCTTCATTGAATAAAATAGCAGCAAGAAATACCGCTACCTCGATTATTTTGTACCCAGAATGGAGATGTTTTTGAGCTAATCGCCAAACGGTCGAGTTTAGGTTTGTTCGGGTTATGAAAATCCAAATTTGGGTTATGAAACCTCAAACAAACCCAAAAAAATACCCAACTGAGCGCTCGTGGATACCTGAGCGCGCTTGGGAGTCGAGCGGAGTGTCTTTATCATTTATATACATACCGTTAGAAGGATTCCGAATATCGTTTTGAAATTTTCAGGGTGCATTCTTAAGATATTTTGCTAACGATTTATGAAATAAAAAAAACTTGATTTTTTGAAGCATCTAAAGTGGTTGCCCGCCTTAAGGCAGTTAGGTGTAGAGGCCTAAATTTCGGGCGTTTTTTCGGGCTTGGCGAAAAAAAAACAACAAATATTTTCAATATCCATTCTTTACAGTCTTTTCATTGATGTTTCAAGTATTTACAAAAAAAGTTTGTTGCAAAAAAAATTAAAATTGAAAAAAATGATAGGCCTCCAAATATAGCCTGGAAATAACATTTAAAAAATAAATAAATAATGCGCAAAGGGACATGTCAATAGTAATTGACATCGATCAAAAACGATGGCCAAAACTTGTCATCAAAAAAAGTTCGAGCCACTAAACTTTCGTTGCTTTCCAACGACGCAAACTTTAACATCATAAAACTTCCAAGTAGATCTGTTATCGAGCGTGTACCTAAAGTGCGCGAAAAAAATCTGTATCCCTCAACATTAATGGTCCAAACAAACCTCCTTAAAAAGGGAGTCGGTTCGTTCGATTCCAACAATTTCGTACGTAGTTGAAATTTGGAACAAGCTTATTCGTTTTGACTAACTTAAAGGGATGTAAAATCGAATTCTAATTATCGGACGTCACTCTGGGACTCGACAGGGAGTTTGTTAGCGAACCTGCAAACTATCCTGACGTCCCCAGGTACATTATACAATATATGCATTCGTGCATGTGTGTATCCACATGTATAATCAGACTTCTTGTCACGCTGGGAGTAACATATGGATGTATGTCTTTGACAAACAGAACTGTGCATCGGTGGTGAACCTTTGGACTCGTCAATGTTGGCACACCATGTAGAAGACGGTATTTCCGTCTACCATTTTGTCTACAGTTGATCGGGTCTTATGGTGGCCTGGAATTTTACGACGCTCGTTAAAGTCTTCACGACTAAATAGACTGTCGAAAAATCATGGTCGGCGTATTCTCGGCCATAGAGTAATGCAATGAACTACGTGATCTGTGGACCTTGTTGAAATTAACGTCAACAGACAAACGGCCGAGAACAATTTCACTACCGCGGTTTTGGTGGTCGCCCGACTAGCGTATGTACGTAGTTAGTGAAAAACAAAATGCCGTTCGTCTCTCGATTAATGCGTGCATATGCGTACGAAAAATAGACAAAAAGCGATGGACTCTTTTGATACACGAAGGCCATTCACGCTCCATCGCAGTCCGAAAAAAATAGAAAAGTACGTTTGCGCGGATCGAATAATTGCTTCACTATAGCGTCACACGCATAGATCGAGGCTGCAATATCTTTTATTTTCTCCACCATACTCCTCGTCGTTGAGGCATGCGTAGGAGTGATCTAAAAAAGGACCCTTCTCGAGGGACCTTATCCTTCGTGTGTCAGGGTCGCTCCTTAACTGTTATAATTTATGAAAATAATCTTCCGTATACCCGTCCAACATTTCGGGAATTTTTTGTCCCCCATCATGGGGAAATAAAGCGTTACGAAGTAAAAGGGATGAGTACAAAAAATTGAAGACACTTTTTTTATTAAGATCGGCGTAATTACGATTTTGCGTGATGAATGATATCGGGAGATGAGACTCGAAGAATTGAGTTGAAATAAATGATTAATTTCCATTTGCGTATGACGTGGACATTGGAAAAGCGTGTCCGGAAGCAGAATGGCACGGATGCTTGAGACCGGTGTAAACATTTATAAGCACGCAACAATATGAGAAGCTTCCGGAAGTATTTACAAAACGTAGAAGGATCGAGCGGCTCCCAAGAGCATGGCAGGACTCCAGTCTGAAATCGAATGGACTACAGGCACATACATACGACAATGAGTATCCCTTCCTCCCGCTGCTCCACCACGCGAAGTTTTAATGAATAATAAGCCTGGATCAGAACCAAGAGAAAAACGCCGAGTAAATAATGGAGTGCATGGATGTGTGTAAAAAGGATTTCTCATATCCGGGATACGTTGCGCATAAGAAGGATCTCTCATATCCGGGATACGTTGAAGAAAAAAAGAATGGTGCTTCTGTCTGAGAATTGTCCTTGGAAAAATATTCCATTCACAATCCTTTAACCCAAGTTCAGCCGCAATTTTCTCCACTCTTGCACAGTTAACTGCGAACTTACCCCCACAATTTCCCCAGTAACGGGTTCGCAAGCATTTCGAGTAATGTCTCAGACTACAATGAGCTTCCGTAGCATCAGTGAATAATTTCAAGTTTCTTAAAATCTAAAATATTCCACAAGTGTTGCCAACAATTGCGAAAGGAGTAAAAGATTGACGGGTAAAGTGGCGCAATGCTTGCGTTTTAGGAGTATTAAAAATTTTAAAGGTTTTTCGATGGGGAAACATTAACGAAGGGAAAGTCCTCGTAGGACGAGAATGCCTCGAATACAGCATAAATTATTTTATCGATACTCTGCGTGAGGGAATGTATTCTTGATGAAGATTCTTTCTCTGTCCCGAAAAGCTGAGATATAAACAAGCAACTCTCGCGGAAGGAGAGGAACCTCAGCAGAGTGAACAGCGCACGTTCTCACTGACGAATATCTTCGATAGTCTAAGGTCTCGCTAAACATTGGAACAGCCTTTTTTAAGGGTGAATAAAATTGGAGATGTCCCGTGAGCTTCATATACACATATATGTATATTACGTGTGTGTATATGTTCATATGGCAACATGAAAGCATTGGCCTAATGGTAATGTCCTCAACGTTAGCTGTATCACCGTTTGCCATTAATCCCCTTGAGATTTATTTCCAGGGGGATCTCGCCCTTATGTCCTACTGTTGCGTGTCTGCTGCTGCTTTGCGTGATAAATATATATTTTTTTTACTATGACGAAAGGAGAACGTTAGCGAAAAACTAGCAGGCGCGACGCCATATCTATTTTATTTCAGAAAGATTTAGCAAAAAAGTAAATTGATTTTTTTTGCGACTCTTCTGATTCCAACATGTGGGGTGAAATTGACGCCTTTTATATATACCCTACGGCGGCTAATTCGTCTATACGGTATTGAAGTTATTTTTTGCGCAACCATCGACGATTTTGCCGACGAGATTGAATAATAAATTCGAGTTAATTCAAGGCCGCTTTTTTGAATTTCAACATAACAGTGTTATTTTTTGATGGTGCACTTAATCCATTTTTGTTCAGCTTTGCACGAATTAGCTAGCAGCGGAATAAGTAAGTCTTGTGATTTTCGTTTTGGTTGCGTTCAACGTATAATCGAGGTTCGGACACACTGGTTTTTTTTTCGTCGCACTGAGGTTTTAGGGAGATTTTTTAGGACAATATCTCGCCACATACTGATAAAACTATAGGGGCAATAGCTGGAGATTCTCCTGAAGGAATTATCGTAGAGATGCAATTGAATTTCCATACTTGTCCCTACTTCCTAATAGGGATCCGATATGTCACCGCATTGGATCTCTATACTACAACGTCACGCTCGTACATTGTATTCTCATAGGGATTCCCCATTGGAATCTAATGTATCTACCCAATATGAATTCTAAAGGATTTCCACATTATCGAACAGAATCCGATACCTTTATTGATGCATCGCATTCTGTATGTTGAATTTTCTAAACAAAATACATAGATAAATAAAATGAGTGGACCTTAAAAAAGTATCAATCTTGTCTTAAAAAAGTATAAATTGCTTAAAAAAGAATGTCTTAAAAACTATTTGAATCACATAATCGAAAATCCCCTGTAATTATAGCTTGTTATTTATTTAAAAAAAATACATATTATGTCGCAAAAGTTATTTACGCGGATAGTACGAATGGAAAATTCTATATCTTCCTCAGCTTTTTCTTCTCAACCATGCACACCAAGACCTTGAACGGCATTGCCAATGTATTTGTGTGGTTCATAAGTTGTACTTTTCTGTAATGGTGATATCAATTTTTTATAATAATAATGTAATTTTCTAATAAAAAACAAATATTTTTGATAACATTATTTCTAAGGTTCAACAACTTTGTGTATGACATTTATTATACACTTGCATAATACATCCATTGTACTTGGCTATTTTATCAGTAATTTAATTTTTTCTTCTACAACTGATTAACAGAAAAATAAAACAATTATTCGAATTGAAACACACAACTTTGTTTTCGGGATTTTTTTTTATTACTTAGCGTACTGTTTTAATTTTTCAAAAGTTTAAAAAAGATTTATCGATTTATTATCGATTCGAACGTGGTAAGAATTTTCAAATGCTCATCGGGAAACTGTGCAGAATCCATCTGGATCCCAATGACGACTCCCTATGTGTGGTGACCCTGACAAATGCCTATGGAGATATAGGTGCACATCTTGGAACTTCCCGACAAATTTCTGCAACAACATTATGTTCAGCCAATTTTCTTGCAACGATGAGAGTCCGTCGCGTGTATGCACATATGTAAGTGGCTTCGTGCTGGAATATAAGAAGAATAGAGCCATTGCGCGAAGTAATCTGAGTAACGATGCAAGTGCGAACGAGCTATTGGATAGTAACGAACGACAATTTGCGAATCTTCGCCGTCGACGTTGGACGTCAACGTTACAGCGTAGAAAAAGCGTGGCCCATATCAAGTGCGAAAATACTTCTTCATCTTGATATTGACCTTGCAATTTCGCGGGAAGAAAAAAAACGGGGTAAAACCGAAGCACGTAGAAACGTCAAGCGGATCAACCGAGACGAAAATCAAGATTTTTCTATTTTTATTCAAACGCTAAAATTATGATCCCGTGAAGCACGTTATTCTCCCATTCTTTTTTTTTTCTTTTATTTTGTGCAATTTGACTCGTCAACCTAAATAAGACGCAATCAGAAAAATTATAGAGAAGACGCCGAATTTGAATGAGGTTCAAAGTGTAGCGACTATAATGAGGAAAAAAGACAACAAATTTTCAGTATCAAATATGTCAAATTTGTACCGTCCAAAAGTGATGCAGAGAAAAAAAAACGTTTGAGGGTAAATATAAGCTTAGTTGTAGGAGTTACGAGTTGAATTTATTTTATTTTTGTCTACGTGCTCTTCACATGAGGTGAAGGGCAAATCCCTTGGATTCTGTCAGCACCATACTAATTGGGTAATTACGGAAAGAAACATCGAGGCGTGTTACGCGGATAAATTTATCACGTCGACCAGGATAGATATACACATGCGTATACGTATATACCCGCGGCACGAAAGATGTGAGAAAAGATTATTGTGATTTTCCATTGCATCGCATCGCTCTTCGGGATTATAGTTGCCGCAATGACAAATTGATGATTAATTTCCAACAGTCTGGCTAAAGTGCGCGGCTTGAGCTTTTCGTTATCTTGTTCCACTTCTTCGTCCAAATATCGTTAAGCACAATGGCCTACGAAAGAAGGATTCCCGCTTGTCTGTCGTTGACTGGTAAAGGCTTGTGGCACATTTCGTTGAACAGCCTGCGGTTCGGAACGAGCATTGTAAATATCGTAAGGAGTCTTTTCGAAATGCATTCAGGTTTCTCTAACAAAACCTTATGCCCCCTCCAAATATTTATTATTTGCTGTAGATAAAAAAAGTTGATGGAGTTGATGTTTGCACCGTTGAAATGCAACGAAACGTCTTTCCAATTTCTGATTTCCATTATTGTCCAGATCATATTTTGCAGATTTAGGTTCTTGATCGCTGAATAAGAACCTTGAAAAAATTTATTTTCGTTGCGTTACAACGGTGCAAGCTTCAACATCATAAGAATTCAGCCTGCGAGAGATAGTCCTTATCAAACCGCTAAAAAACCAGTCAATTGTTATAAATTTATTTCCTGATAACAAAGTGAAAAATGACGGTAAACCCAACCCGTTGGATCAACGCAGCGCGTTATTGTTTATCGTGCAATTCTTGAAATAAATATCACTCCGTAATATTATTTCTCGCAAGACGGACTCTCAAAAATCTGTTACCGAAAAGTGTACACTTCTGAGTAACGAGAAACGCCGGCGTACTCTTGTAATATAATTGCTCGCTATGATTTATTATTCCAAGTCGGTAAAGAGTGGCCACTTCTCCGTTAGGTGGTTGATAACTGAACGAAGAAGTTGTCTCCAAACGATTAAACGACGTGCTCTCCTCGAATGATCGAGGTTTGCTTAAAGCTGCTCAAGGGGAAGATCGCAAAAAAGGCTGAAATTTCAATTGTGAGATCTTTTCTGTACAAGCTTTCATTCCGAAAGACTCTAGCCATGCGGCTAGAGTCTTTCGGAATGAAAGCTTGTACAGAAAAGATCTCACAATTGAAATTTCCGACTATGCAGTCGGAAATATACTTAGAGATTTTTCACACCCATAATCTTTTGAAAAATAATTTTACAGGTATGAAGGTACATTTTTAACAAAAAAAAAATCGTTTTTTAGAAAATCCTAGAGTAGTCTAAGGCCTTAATATACGACGCTTCATATGGTTGACGAATGTGCGTATGATGCGACGTATGGTACGAGCGAAGAAACAACTGCAAATGACAACTGTCGGAATTTCGCTACGGAATTTTGCATAGACCCAATAACATTTATAAGAATGGCAGAGAGCAATAAAAGCAAGAGAGAGAGAGAGAGAGAGAGAGAGAGAGAAAGTACGAGATACTACGAGACGTCTCCCAAATAAAAGGCATATGCAAGCAATAAATACATAATGTATTTGCTCGGTTATCTGCCTAAATTGTGCAGCCCGCTTTGGTCAAGAGAGTTATAATGAAGAATCGACTATTGTTCTGATATGCATAATAGCTTTGTAGTACGGGTATCCTACAAAGGTCTGTTGATTCCATTCGTCTCGATGCATGCCTAATACAGACAAGCTTCTGTTTAACATGTACACATACTCGTATATAGATATGTATAGACGCGTGCCACAGCGGTGCATAGGATATGGCATATGTATATGTGTAGACTTTAGTTACACACGCGCGTATGTAGCCGATTTCGGCAATCTCCGGTGTTAAGCACCGTTGGACTGGGCCAATACCTGGATCGGTGACCCCTCAGCCGCGCCTTGGCTTGCGCGTCGACTACCGCGTGAAAGTCAGTTTCACCGAGTTTCCGATTGTAACGCAACTGAAACTCGATAAAATAAAGCCACCTAGATCGGCCCAGATTTTCCAGTTTCCCTGTGCCCTCGTGGAAGGGCGTCACAGTAGTGCGTAAGGCAAGAGGGGCGGTAGGTAACATATGAAGGGTCTCTAAGGGACTGTACATAGCGACATGACGAATGAGGTATAGGTGGAAGGAATGGGGTGGTAAATGAAGGGACATTAAAAAATATCTGTATTTTTTTATAATTATAAATGATTATATTATTTAAAAAATTATAATATATTATAAAATTTATTATTCAACATTATAAAATTATATAATAATATACGAAATCATTAAAAAGATTAATATATTACCAATTATTAG
Source organism: Ophion ventricosus (assembly GCA_963932345.1). NCBI lineage: Eukaryota > Metazoa > Arthropoda > Insecta > Hymenoptera > Ichneumonidae > Ophion > Ophion ventricosus. Next base: position 14,458,200 of record OZ010713.1, read on the forward strand.
GTTATAAAGAAAATATAAAATATTATCAAATTAATTTTATAATATTATAACATTATTATATAAGATTTTTCCGAATTTCTAGGCCAACCTGTCATCATACGCAATGTCTGCTTAATAAATTGATTAATAAGACAAATTATGATATTACATTGCCAAATATTTCGGTACTGCGATAATCAAAAAAGGCCAATGCTCGTACGCAATTTCTCGTATTAGGGTTGGACATAAGAACATCAAAGAGACCCAACGATGCGAACCCGGGGTAATCAGTAGGGCAGGCAAGAAAAAAAGCAAACAAAAAATCTCTCCTGCGTGGGTGCAATAAGAGAGACTAACGAGATACTATACGTATTCAATGAACAGGGAAATATTACGCGTTACCTTCGTGCTGCGAAAATGTTGAATTTCATTGCAACTGGCAATTACGCCAATGACCAACCATCGTTCGCCGAAGTCGAGCTTTCTGTATAGTCCGAATTTTACGTCGTTATGAGAATTGTGAATGTTTTGTGGAAAAACATGCATACAGACAATAATCCTTATCGGAATGTTTCGGTGACGGCAAAACATAAGTAGAGGAGTAACGCCAGTTCTGACGCAGGGATCTCAGGGGGGAGCGGGGCGGGGTGCCCGCGCGGGGTACCTGCGGTGTGACGTCACGGCGGGAAGGGCCAGGTAGTGGGGGAGCGAGACGGTGTCTCCGGCGGAGGGGGGGGGGGGGGGGGGCTGGAGTCTGCGATAAGAGATAACGCTACCATCGATGCGAGAGCGGCAGGGGGGGGGGGGGGGGGGGGGGGTCAAATAGTGGCAGGTAAGCGTTGGAAACCCATAAACGTTTTGTAGTTTATTGTATAACTCGGAATTATCAGCCTCATTATGGACACATGCGTGGGAAACTACTATATGAGACTAGGAAAATTTCCACTAATGAGAAAACGCTAGCTGTCATATAAAGGGCGCTCTTTAAGAGAGCCATAAGAAATAAAATGCATTATTTATTGCATGCAACTGCAAGTATGAAAGGTGTTATTGTTCGATAAGAAAATTCAACCCGTTGTGATTTCATTCCGAAAGATTACGTCAAGATGTTCACATGTGCGAGTATGTACGCAGTGCATCCAGCCAAGCACCCTGTGGACTTGACGAAAAACGAGCTCGAACACGTCCCTAACGTCTTTCTCCTAAAGTATTGGGGTAGTTATATTGTTTTATTATGGGATAGTTTATCCGAACATCTTCGAAATGACAGTGAAGTGATATCATATCTTCCATGCATGGAGCATTATAATATGCCACAGATGAAAGATCACATCGATGGTCCCCCACCTCGACGTCGGGATTGAGAAGAGTGTTGTGGAAGGGAATATTCTCCACGCGGGTTCTTCGAATGTGTTTGAACCCGTTCCACATGCATATGATTGGGGAAATGGGAATAAGTTCAAATATCTGAGTGGAGGGGTTATTCTAAGTCGAGTGAGGTTATATTTTCATGGACCAAGCTCAAACTGCACTATTCCACGACAACATCAACATCTTCAAAAAGAACTTTGAAATTTCCAGCGAGAGTGCGTGAAAAAATGGACCTCTCGAATATCAACAAAGTCAGCCGGATGGCGGATTTCCTCCCCACGAAGAAGCTATCAGAACTCCACGTCCAATCGGATTATCAAGTCTCCGACATGAGAGCTGTACAAACCAAGTTTGGAAAACGCTACGTGGTGGACATTGCGAATGAGTTCGCCATCTTCTTGCCAGCACGACTCGTGAAAGCCTTCGATCAAGATCCAAAAATGTTCGAGGGTATGCTGCAACTGGCACGCAATGACCAACTCTACCTGAACTACTTTGGTGGAAAACACAACAGCATCGAGTTCCATGGACTCTGAGCATGGAGGATAAAAAGCGCTTGTGAAGGCTCGGTGGAAACAACGCGGTCAACGGCTGTCAGAATCACCATCAGTTGTCACCATCGTAGAGTGCAACGAATGCTTGCATCACCATCAGTCGTTTGTCGTCTTCGTATAGTTTTCTACGTTCAGTACAGACTACGTAAAAATATATATAAAAAAAAAACCTATCATCGAGTATATTGTAACACAAAAAGTTCTTTACAAATTGTATCCGCCGTAGATATAGGTAATAAATGGATAAACGATATGTGATCAAAATGTTCTTTATTCATTTACAAAAATCTCTCGCTCACACAACGCTTGGTATACAGTCAATCATCTTTTCAACGATTTTACATTCGCATTAGCGCAATTATATTTTTTTTTGCTTTTGTTGCTGGATCCGTGAATTTTGACAGCCATGCGTACTTCTCAAATCCCTTCGCATAGATAGTAGGAGCTCCTTCGAACATTCCTCGAATCATCGTTCTAGCTGCCTCGTATGGTATGCCGCTGTGATCCCCTCGTATTCCATGATAATTGCGTTCCACCCACTTGTTTGTCATTTTGTACTTGGCCGATAAAGCATCCCAGGCAATGGTACAGCGAACAAGAATATCAGCATTTCAGCGTTCTTCTCATGGAGTTTGACGATGGACATCCCGTTTGGGACAAATTCGTTGATGGGTCTCTTGAACCCTTGCCCATCGACAATAAGCTCCATGTTGACTGAAGTGTGCGCGGGTCACAGGCATGAATTCTGCCAATTTTTTTAAATCCCACCACTAATTTGATTGTACTCCACAATATGATCATGGAGGATCATAATATGCTGAGGTTTGTGGTGGAATATTTTTATTCAATTCAAATTCAAGTCGCACGTCCATAGAGCCGGACTTGAGAGAATCGTTTGTATACGAGTTGGTAGTCTTCGAAAGCTGTTTATAGAATGTCACTATCATCGGTGTTTGGTCTCGTGAGAATCAACTCACGTCTTCAAAGATCTCTTGAATGTCTAGCGATCGTCCTGGAACGTCTTACGAACGCCTTTCAACATCTCTCGAAACCTTCGCAATCATCTTCGGACGTCTCAGGGATTTATCTCGAACGTCTCATGAACATCTTGAAACGTCTCACGAACGTTTTTGAACATCGCCTGGAAGTCTCTCGAACTCCTCATGATTGCCTTCGAACGTTTCCAGAACATCTCTCGAACGTCACATGAATATCTTTGGACGTCTCACGAATGTCTTTCAAACATCTCACGAACGTCTTCGAACATCTATTCAACCTCTTCGAATGCTTCACGACCGTCTCGCGAACGTCTCTTAAACGTCTTCAAACGTCTCTTGAATATCATTGAACGTCTTTGAACGACTCTCGAACTCTTCACGATTGCCTTCGAACGTTTCATGAACATCTCTCGAACGTCTTTAAACGTCTGAAGAATGTCTCTTGAACGTCTTCGAACGGCTGTTGAACGTCGCTCGAATGTCTTCGAACGTCTTCAAACTTCTCTCGAAGGTTTTCGAACGCCTTCGAACTTCTCTCAAACATCTATACAACGTCTTCGAACGCCTCGGAAACGTCCCTTGAACATCTTCAAAAGTTTCTCGGACGTCTTTGAACGTTTAACGACCGTCACATGATCGTCTTCGGAAGTCTCACGAATGACTTACGAACATCTTCAAACGTCTTTCGCACTCCTCAAAATCGTCTTCAGACGTTTCAAGAACGTCTCTGGAGCATCTTTGAACATCTCACGAATGCTTTTGAATGTCTCCTGGAAGTCTCTCGAAGTCCTCACGTTCGTCTTCGAACGTCTCGGGAACATCTCTTGAACGTGTCATGAATATCTTTGGACGTCTCGCGATCGTCTCTTGAACCTCTTCAAACGTCACTTGAACATCTCCTGAATGATTCGCGAACTCGTCACGATCGTCTTCAAACGTCTCATGAATATCTTTGAATGTTTCACGAGCGACTTAGGAACGTCTCCAAACGTCTCACGAACGTCTTCGAACATTTATTCAACGTCTTAGAATGTCTCGCAAGCATCTCGCGAATGTTGTCGAACGTCTTTGAACGTTTTGGGGCGTCTTTTGAATGTCTTCGAACGTCTCGCAAGCATCTCGCGAATGTCGTCGAACGTCTTTGAACGTTTTGGGACGTATTTTGAACGTCTTCGAACGACTCTTGAACGTCTCTCGAACTTTTCACGAACATCTTCGAAAGCCTTTGAACGTCTCCAGAACGTCTCTCGAACATCTATTCAACGTCTTAGAACGTCTCGCGAACGTCTCGTGTATGTCTTCGAACGTCTCGCAAACGTTTTCAAACGTCTTCGAACGTTTTAGAACGTCCCTTGAATGTCTTTGAAAGACTCTTGAGGGTTTTCGAACATCTCTTGAACGTCTCTCTCGAACTTCTCACGAACGTCTTCGAACGGCTTCGAACATCTCTCAAACATCTATTCAACGTTTTCGAACGTCTCGCGAATGTCCCTTGAACGTCTTCAAACGTCGCTTGAACGTCATCGAACATCTCTTGAATGTCTTTCGAACGTCTTTGAACGTCTCCTGAACGTCTCTCTCGAACTCTTCGCTATTGTCTTCGCAAGTTTCATGAAAATCTCACGAACGTCTCACGTACATCTTTGAACGTCTCACGAACATCTTTGAACGTCTCTAAACATCTCACGAACGTCTTCAAACGTCGCACAAACGTCTTACAAACGTCTCATAAACATCTTTGAACGTCTCACGAACGTCTTTAAACATCTCACGAACGTCTTCAAACGTCTTCGAACATCTATTCAACATCTTCAAACGTCTCTCGAATGTCTTCGAACGTGTCATGAACATCTTTGAACATCTCACGAACGTCTTCGCACGTCTTGGGAATGCCTTTGAACGTCTCCCGACATCTCACGAATATCTTCAAATGTCTCATGAGCATCTCTCGAACGTCCCTCGAACGCGTTCCAACGTTTAACGTACGTCTCTTGAAGTTCTTTAAACGTCTCACGAACGTCTTCGAACATCTATTGAACGTCTTCGACCGTCCCTGGAACGCGTTCGAACGTCTTTAAACGTCTCACGAACATCTCTTGAACGTCTTCAAACGCCTTCCGAACGTCTATCGAACGTCTCTCGGACGTCTACAAATTTCTATTTAATGTCTGTAGACGTCTCACAAACGTGTATCAAATGTCTCTTGAACATCTATCGAACGTTTACCGTTGAATGTCTGTGAACATTATAAAGCGATTATATCAATTTAGTTTCCATCGAATTCCTTATAGAAGAAATTTAGTTTCACTTTCGAAAAAAATATTTTATACTATGTGTGAACGGTTTGTAAAACTAGTTTAGAAATTTTTCATTGAATAAATATGTTTGGGTTTGTTTGGGTTTAAAACTGTTGCCGGCGGTAGACCGCCGGGGATATTTTGAATCATAGTGTCGACCGCACACTCGCAAAGCTTGGCCACCCCTGCTATACCAGATGATGTATTGAAGGCAGGGTTGGGGAAAATAAAAAATTTCATAATGTGACATTTATTTTATTTGCGCGAACCTTTATGAATCGACCATCAATTGAAGATTTTAATTACATTTTGTAATGCACGATCGTTTTCGTGATTTTCTCAACGTAGAGTAGAGTTTACATCTAACTTACTTGAGGCATCCTCACAATCCACATCCAACCTTGGAATAACTACATCATTTTTCATATTCAGTATATCAGCTAGCCATTCTCGTTTTGCATGACCCATAATAAACACTACAAGACACATGTCGTCTATCGCTGGGTGAATTACTTCGGACATTGAAAAGCGGCCGATACTTGAATATGAGTTTTTCCTCTTGGGATTTATATGAGTATTGGCTTCTACAAAACACAACGAAACATTCATGCACCGTAAAAGCTGCTTCGCAGATGGAGGAACCAAGGTATTTAATTTTTGCGCTGCCGACGAGTAGAAAAATTCTATAGCGAAGGTCATTACATTATTCGACGACTTCAAACTTCCTCATATTGGACTTCATTTCAACGATAAATCCTATCCTCCCGACGATCTGAATTTGGACTTTGACAATAAAAAAATGTATCATTGTGTTCGGTATGTACTCTCAATTTCATAAACCTTCGACTGTAAAAACAATTATTCTTAGCTAACCATTACCAAGTTTCAATATAACCGTCCTCTCACAGTTATCGATTGCTCACGCCAGAACGAGTCTGTGAAAAATGCTACCGTAGACGTGCGAATAGAGTTTGAATGCAAGGAAGATTGACCACCATATACTACTGCATATTCTTTAATCTTGCACGATCACATTGTTGAATAATGTCCATTAACCAACATTGTCCGTAAAAATTGTATAGATCAGTAATTATTCCCCCTCTCTAAATGAGTAAATAATTTAAAAACAAGTTTCTTAAAGATTGACGTTAGTCATCAATTGATCTTGCCATCGTTTTGATCACGCCATCTTCGTTATGACTATGCCTATCATAGTTGTTCAAAATCTGTATCAGGCGTTACTTTTTGCTCGATACAAATGTATTAAGTATCGAAAAACCTTTCGTTACTCGATACCAAAGTATCAAGCTATTTTTGGAGATCGCGACTTTTGTATCTAGTAACGAAAATTTATACGATGAAAAAGTATCGAGTAACAAGTATATAAATAAATAATTTTTTTGTATATTCTCAGAATTAAAAAAAAATAATTTGTTAATAACTTTCTAATATTTTTAATATTCAAAATGACTGTGCTTAGTATCTTACGTATGATTGATTTTTTTATATTTTTATAGAATTGCTAAGTACTTGAAATTCTAGCTCTATTCTATTGTTGCTGAAATAATACCTACCATACTTCCTTAAGAATGTATAGGAGGTACATCACAGTAAAAAGTTAGATTTACAGATCATTTCTACGCGTAACGAGAAAATCAGAAAAAAATAAATTACTAGGAGATATAAAAAATATTGATCTTAAATAATAATAGTATTGAATAGTTATAAAGAAAAATGTTTATAAAACATTTTTACGAAAAATGTTCTGAAAAAATTGTTTTTTTTTTATTTGAAATGAAATTGTTAAGGTTTCCGACTGCGTATACATTTTTCAAGAGATTTTCATCGTTTTGAATTTTTTTTTACAAATTAAAAAAAAAATTTAAGTTCTTCGATACTCTACACCCTTGTATCGAGTATCGAATAAATTTTCGTTACTCATTACGAAAGTATCAATGGGTAAGGAAAAGCTTTTCGTTACTCGATTTTTATGTTATATCAAAGTCTCAGAATACGAAGCTATTCTGTTAACAGTTTTTAAATTTCTCACGGTTGATACAGAACCTTTCTACTCAAGGGAAAGTAAAGAAATTTTCCGGCTTCTTGTCAATTTTTTTTAATTTGTAAAAAAAAAATTTCAAAACGATGAAAAAACTTGAAAAATTTATACGCATCGGAAACCTTAACAATTTCATTTCAAATAAAAAAAAAACAATTTTTTCAGAACATTTTTCGTAAAAATGTTTTATAAACATTTTTCTTTATAACTATTCAATACTATTATTATTTAAGATCAATATTTTTTATATCTCCTAGTAATTTATTTTTTTCTGATTTTCTCGTTACGCGTAGAAATGATCTGTAAATCTAACTTTTTACTGTGATGTACCTCCTATACATTCTTAAGGAAGTATGGTAGGTATTATTTCAGCAACAATAGAATAGAGCTAGAATTTCAAGTACTTAGCAATTCTATAAAAATATAAAAAAATCAATCATACGTAAGATACTAAGCACAGTCATTTTGAATATTAAAAATATTAGAAAGTTATTAACAAATTATTTTTTTTTAATTCTGAGAATATACAAAAAAATTATTTATTTATATACTTGTTACTCGATACTTTTTCATCGTATAAATTTTCGTTACTAGATACAAAAGTCGCGATCTCCAAAAATAGCTTGATACTTTGGTATCGAGTAACGAAAGGTTTTTCGATACTTAATACATTTGTATCGAGCAAAAAGTAACGCCTGATACAGATTTTGAACAACTATGATAGGCATAGTCATAACGAAGATGGCGTGATCAAAACGATGGCAAGATCAATTGATGACTAACGTCAATCTTTAAGAAACTTGTTTTTAAATTATTTACTCATTTAGAGAGGGGGAATAATTACTGATCTATACAATTTTTACGGACAATGTTGGTTAATGGACATTATTCAACAATGTGATCGTGCAAGATTAAAGAATATGCAGTAGTATATGGTGGTCAATCTTCCTTGCATTCAAACTCTATTCGCACGTCTACGGTAGCATTTTTCACAGACTCGTTCTGGCGTGAGCAATCGATAACTGTGAGAGGACGGTTATATTGAAACTTGGTAATGGTTAGCTAAGAATAATTGTTTTTACAGTCGAAGGTTTATGAAATTGAGAGTACATACCGAACACAATGATACATTTTTTTATTGTCAAAGTCCAAATTCAGATCGTCGGGAGGATAGGATTTATCGTTGAAATGAAGTCCAATATGAGGAAGTTTGAAGTCGTCGAATAATGTAATGACCTTCGCTATAGAATTTTTCTACTCGTCGGCAGCGCAAAAATTAAATACCTTGGTTCCTCCATCTGCGAAGCAGCTTTTACGGTGCATGAATGTTTCGTTGTGTTTTGTAGAAGCCAATACTCATATAAATCCCAAGAGGAAAAACTCATATTCAAGTATCGGCCGCTTTTCAATGTCCGAAGTAATTCACCCAGCGATAGACGACATGTGTCCTGTAGTGTTTATTATGGGTCATGCAAAACGAGAATGGCTAGCTGATATACTGAATATGAAAAATGATGTAGTTATTCCAAGGTTGGATGTGGATTGTGAGGATGCCTCAAGTAAGTTAGATGTAAACTCTACTCTACGTTGAGAAAATCACGAAAACGATCGTGCATTACAAAATGTAATTAAAATCTTCAATTGATGGTCGATTCATAAAGGTTCGCGCAAATAAAATAAATGTCACATTATGAAATTTTTTATTTTCCCCAACCCTGCCTTCAATACATCATCTGGTATAGCAGGGGTGGCCAAGCTTTGCGAGTGTGCGGTCGACACTATGATTCAAAATATCCCCGGCGGTCTACCGCCGGCAACAGTTTTAAACCCAAACAAACCCAAACATATTTATTCAATGAAAAATTTCTAAACTAGTTTTACAAACCGTTCACACATAGTATAAAATATTTTTTTCGAAAGTGAAACTAAATTTCTTCTATAAGGAATTCGATGGAAACTAAATTGATATAATCGCTTTATAATGTTCACAGACATTCAACGGTAAACGTTCGATAGATGTTCAAGAGACATTTGATACACGTTTGTGAGACGTCTACAGACATTAAATAGAAATTTGTAGACGTCCGAGAGACGTTCGATAGACGTTCGGAAGGCGTTTGAAGACGTTCAAGAGATGTTCGTGAGACGTTTAAAGACGTTCGAACGCGTTCCAGGGACGGTCGAAGACGTTCAATAGATGTTCGAAGACGTTCGTGAGACGTTTAAAGAACTTCAAGAGACGTACGTTAAACGTTGGAACGCGTTCGAGGGACGTTCGAGAGATGCTCATGAGACATTTGAAGATATTCGTGAGATGTCGGGAGACGTTCAAAGGCATTCCCAAGACGTGCGAAGACGTTCGTGAGATGTTCAAAGATGTTCATGACACGTTCGAAGACATTCGAGAGACGTTTGAAGATGTTGAATAGATGTTCGAAGACGTTTGAAGACGTTCGTGAGATGTTTAAAGACGTTCGTGAGACGTTCAAAGATGTTTATGAGACGTTTGTAAGACGTTTGTGCGACGTTTGAAGACGTTCGTGAGATGTTTAGAGACGTTCAAAGATGTTCGTGAGACGTTCAAAGATGTACGTGAGACGTTCGTGAGATTTTCATGAAACTTGCGAAGACAATAGCGAAGAGTTCGAGAGAGACGTTCAGGAGACGTTCAAAGACGTTCGAAAGACATTCAAGAGATGTTCGATGACGTTCAAGCGACGTTTGAAGACGTTCAAGGGACATTCGCGAGACGTTCGAAAACGTTGAATAGATGTTTGAGAGATGTTCGAAGCCGTTCGAAGACGTTCGTGAGAAGTTCGAGAGAGACGTTCAAGAGATGTTCGAAAACCCTCAAGAGTCTTTCAAAGACATTCAAGGGACGTTCTAAAACGTTCGAAGACGTTTGAAAACGTTTGCGAGACGTTCGAAGACATACACGAGACGTTCGCGAGACGTTCTAAGACGTTGAATAGATGTTCGAGAGACGTTCTGGAGACGTTCAAAGGCTTTCGAAGATGTTCGTGAAAAGTTCGAGAGACGTTCAAGAGTCGTTCGAAGACGTTCAAAATACGTCCCAAAACGTTCAAAGACGTTCGACGACATTCGCGAGATGCTTGCGAGACGTTCGAAGACATTCAAAAGACGCCCCAAAACGTTCAAAGACGTTCGACAACATTCGCGAGATGCTTGCGAGACGTTCTAAGACGTTGAATAAATGTTCGAAGACGTTCGTGAGACGTTTGGAGACGTTCCTAAGTCGCTCGTGAAACATTCAAAGATATTCATGAGACGTTTGAAGACGATCGTGACGAGTTCGCGAATCATTCAGGAGATGTTCAAGTGACGTTTGAAGAGGTTCAAGAGACGATCGCGAGACGTCCAAAGATATTCATGACACGTTCAAGAGATGTTCCCGAGACGTTCGAAGACGAACGTGAGGACTTCGAGAGACTTCCAGGAGACATTCAAAAGCATTCGTGAGATGTTCAAAGATGCTCCAGAGACGTTCTTGAAACGTCTGAAGACGATTTTGAGGAGTGCGAAAGACGTTTGAAGATGTTCGTAAGTCATTCGTGAGACTTCCGAAGACGATCATGTGACGGTCGTTAAACGTTCAAAGACGTCCGAGAAACTTTTGAAGATGTTCAAGGGACGTTTCCGAGGCGTTCGAAGACGTTGTATAGATGTTTGAGAGAAGTTCGAAGGCGTTCGAAAACCTTCGAGAGAAGTTTGAAGACGTTCGAAGACATTCGAGCGACGTTCAACAGCCGTTCGAAGACGTTCAAGAGACATTCTTCAGACGTTTAAAGACGTTCGAGAGATGTTCATGAAACGTTCGAAGGCAATCGTGAAGAGTTCGAGAGTCGTTCAAAGACGTTCAATGATATTCAAGAGACGTTTGAAGACGTTTAAGAGACGTTCGCGAGACGGTCGTGAAGCATTCGAAGAGGTTGAATAGATGTTCGAAGACGTTCGTGAGATGTTTGAAAGACATTCGTGAGACGTCCAAAGATATTCATGTGACGTTCGAGAGATGTTCTGGAAACGTTCGAAGGCAATCATGAGGAGTTCGAGAGACTTCCAGGCGATGTTCAAAAACGTTCGTGAGACGTTTCAAGATGTTCATGAGACGTTCGAGATAAATCCCTGAGACGTCCGAAGATGATTGCGAAGGTTTCGAGAGATGTTGAAAGGCGTTCGTAAGACGTTCCAGGACGATCGCTAGACATTCAAGAGATCTTTGAAGACGTGAGTTGATTCTCACGAGACCAAACACCGATGATAGTGACATTCTATAAACAGCTTTCGAAGACTACCAACTCGTATACAAACGATTCTCTCAAGTCCGGCTCTATGGACGTGCGACTTGAATTTGAATTGAATAAAAATATTCCACCACAAACCTCAGCATATTATGATCCTCCATGATCATATTGTGGAGTACAATCAAATTAGTGGTGGGATTTAAAAAAATTGGCAGAATTCATGCCTGTGACCCGCGCACACTTCAGTCAACATGGAGCTTATTGTCGATGGGCAAGGGTTCAAGAGACCCATCAACGAATTTGTCCCAAACGGGATGTCCATCGTCAAACTCCATGAGAAGAACGCTGAAATGCTGATATTCTTGTTCGCTGTACCATTGCCTGGGATGCTTTATCGGCCAAGTACAAAATGACAAACAAGTGGGTGGAACGCAATTATCATGGAATACGAGGGGATCACAGCGGCATACCATACGAGGCAGCTAGAACGATGATTCGAGGAATGTTCGAAGGAGCTCCTACTATCTATGCGAAGGGATTTGAGAAGTACGCATGGCTGTCAAAATTCACGGATCCAGCAACAAAAGCAAAAAAAAATATAATTGCGCTAATGCGAATGTAAAATCGTTGAAAAGATGATTGACTGTATACCAAGCGTTGTGTGAGCGAGAGATTTTTGTAAATGAATAAAGAACATTTTGATCACATATCGTTTATCCATTTATTACCTATATCTACGGCGGATACAATTTGTAAAGAACTTTTTGTGTTACAATATACTCGATGATAGGTTTTTTTTTTATATATATTTTTACGTAGTCTGTACTGAACGTAGAAAACTATACGAAGACGACAAACGACTGATGGTGATGCAAGCATTCGTTGCACTCTACGATGGTGACAACTGATGGTGATTCTGACAGCCGTTGACCGCGTTGTTTCCACCGAGCCTTCACAAGCGCTTTTTATCCTCCATGCTCAGAGTCCATGGAACTCGATGCTGTTGTGTTTTCCACCAAAGTAGTTCAGGTAGAGTTGGTCATTGCGTGCCAGTTGCAGCATACCCTCGAACATTTTTGGATCTTGATCGAAGGCTTTCACGAGTCGTGCTGGCAAGAAGATGGCGAACTCATTCGCAATGTCCACCACGTAGCGTTTTCCAAACTTGGTTTGTACAGCTCTCATGTCGGAGACTTGATAATCCGATTGGACGTGGAGTTCTGATAGCTTCTTCGTGGGGAGGAAATCCGCCATCCGGCTGACTTTGTTGATATTCGAGAGGTCCATTTTTTCACGCACTCTCGCTGGAAATTTCAAAGTTCTTTTTGAAGATGTTGATGTTGTCGTGGAATAGTGCAGTTTGAGCTTGGTCCATGAAAATATAACCTCACTCGACTTAGAATAACCCCTCCACTCAGATATTTGAACTTATTCCCATTTCCCCAATCATATGCATGTGGAACGGGTTCAAACACATTCGAAGAACCCGCGTGGAGAATATTCCCTTCCACAACACTCTTCTCAATCCCGACGTCGAGGTGGGGGACCATCGATGTGATCTTTCATCTGTGGCATATTATAATGCTCCATGCATGGAAGATATGATATCACTTCACTGTCATTTCGAAGATGTTCGGATAAACTATCCCATAATAAAACAATATAACTACCCCAATACTTTAGGAGAAAGACGTTAGGGACGTGTTCGAGCTCGTTTTTCGTCAAGTCCACAGGGTGCTTGGCTGGATGCACTGCGTACATACTCGCACATGTGAACATCTTGACGTAATCTTTCGGAATGAAATCACAACGGGTTGAATTTTCTTATCGAACAATAACACCTTTCATACTTGCAGTTGCATGCAATAAATAATGCATTTTATTTCTTATGGCTCTCTTAAAGAGCGCCCTTTATATGACAGCTAGCGTTTTCTCATTAGTGGAAATTTTCCTAGTCTCATATAGTAGTTTCCCACGCATGTGTCCATAATGAGGCTGATAATTCCGAGTTATACAATAAACTACAAAACGTTTATGGGTTTCCAACGCTTACCTGCCACTATTTGACCCCCCCCCCCCCCCCCCTCCCCCTGCCGCTCTCGCATCGATGGTAGCGTTATCTCTTATCGCAGACTCCAGCCCCCCCCCCCCCCCCCTCCGCCGGAGACACCGTCTCGCTCCCCCACTACCTGGCCCTTCCCGCCGTGACGTCACACCGCAGGTACCCCGCGCGGGCACCCCGCCCCGCTCCCCCCTGAGATCCCTGCGTCAGAACTGGCGTTACTCCTCTACTAACATAACTTCGAGCACTCGAATGAAAACTAATTCTAAGGTACGGACATTGGCGTGGTGGGGGGTTAGAAGAGGCCTGACACAAGCTGGTTTTGATCACAATCATCTTTTTTTCTAATAAAAATGTACATAATATGTGATAATCACGTAACACACATGAAATATGAAATTTACTTCAATCACACATTCCTGTTAACATTAATACCGAACTCTTGCAATACCTTAAAAAATAATCAACGAATTTTTCATTATTCTTTAATCCAGTCGCCAGCCTTTAAACTTCACTTTCAATAGATATTAAATAAGTCTTAGTTTTCTATTTTTTTTTACTACAAATCGGCCCGACACTTTTTCAGCTGCAATGTTTTTTTTTTAGCAATGCCATTCTCTATGTTCAGCAGTGACATATGATAGAATCGTTCCTGAAGCATTGTGCTTCTAAGTCACATTTTTATCCGCCTCACGGCAGAAAAACGTCTTTCACAGCCAGCGGAGCTACCTGGGAATTATTAACTATTGCTGCTTGGAAAAGTTATAAAAATTAGGACAGTGCTCATTTTTACAAAATATGCTTTCCTACATTTTTAACATTTGTTTTATCATTTTTTAATTGACGTACGTTTATCCTGACCATCGCTTCAGCTTCTAAGGCTGGAGTACCAATTATTAAGATTTTTCTATAATTATTGATGAAATCCTCTCTCTTCTTCATATCCAATTTAAAAAATGCATCATTGCATGAACTAACGGTAGTTTCTGAAATCGGCGTTTCAGATTTACAATGATATTATCTACACTGAGAGTGAAACTTGGGTGAAACTTCAAAAAAAATTAATCGTTTATTTGACTTTAATTGTTTTGGATCGATTTCATTTTGGGGGTGGAGGGCACCGAGCTTTCTGGGGAGGGCCGTGCCCACCCCCGCCCCAGCTGGCTATACCAATGGGTACAGTTCTTATTCCCGTGAGAAAATTTGTGCATCAAGTTTTGAGAAAGTATATTTCCATTATACTTGAAGACGTATTTCCATTAGTTTTTAATTAATGAATTTATATATTTATTTATTCATTCACTGGTTTATTCGTTTTTTATTTATCCATTTATTTATTTATACATTTATTCATTTATTCGTGTATTCATTCATTCGCTTATTCATTTATTTATTTGTTCATTCATTCGTATATACATTTATCCATTTAGTCATTTATTTATCTATTTATTGCCAGGGAAACTCCTTCTACATACAGAATAATTAACGCAATGAAATCAATAACAGTACTGAAAACATACAATCCCCACAACAAACTTTCAAGAAGAAGATAAAGCCTGCAGGCAAAACAAAATAAAAATTAAAAACAAATAATAATTATGAAGTTGCAAGGGAGGCAAGGTAATTAAAAATTTCCGAATATCGAATACCAAGCGATTCGGGACAAAAACTGGCTTCGCAAATGTTTCGATATCTTTTTTAATTGCACTTTTCACAATAAAACGGGGGAACGCGAGGAATTGCCCGTTGAGTGCAATACAAGCTTGTATTGCACAAAGCCCGTACAAGCTTCGATTACCTAAGAACTACTTTCCGTCTCTCGTCTCCGTCCGTCTCGCGATCTTTTTGTATTCGAGCGCAAAGTTCTTGAAACACTTGTAATCCATAATTGCGTTTGTCGCGGCTTTGTTTCAGAGTACTCGGCCACCGAATCTAAAGAACGTCAGTCAGATGAACAGTGAAATTGTGTCCTGCCGGCCCGTATCTCTTTCGGATATAGCTGATTCGATCGGTTCGACATTGTCAAGATCGATCTCTCCAAATGGCAACATTGTTGAATCGTTGTTTCATGGGCCTTTCACCGATGATAAAACTTTAACGTGGATAAGCAACGAGGACGATACTTTGTCACGAAAAAACGATAAGAATTGTTATCAACGAAGCAACAAGAAATCTTCGAGTCTCTCTCTCTCACACCTTCTCTCTCTCTCTCTCTCTCTCTGCGGCTGACCCTCGATGGTTTCACGAAAATCTTGTCCCTTCCAAGAAGAATCAGCCGAGAAGTCTTCTTATCCAATTTACTTTGATTTCTCTCGTGTATTCCTGCGTCGCTGCTCCTTGTCCCTTCTCCATTTACATGTCCACATTAATTCGTCAGTAATTACTTTTATAACGAGCTCAAGAAAACTTGCCGATTATATATCGCGAGGTACATAAACACGAGAACGAGAACGGGCGAGAGAGAGAGAGAAAGAGAGAGAGAGAGAGAGAGAGAGAGAGAGAGAGAGAGAGAGAGAGAGAGAGAGAGAGAGAGAAAGAGCGAAAGAAAACGAGAAAGATTACGAAAAAAAATCCTCGTCTTTTCCTTGCACCAACCTTGGCAAATATTCCACCACGAATGCAGTAAATCTGCTACAACATCATGATAATTTCAAGATGTGATCTGACCCGATGAAGGAACGCAGATAGCAACGGGAACACAATCTCAAGACTTCGCGATCCAAAGACCAAAGAGGGTGCGAGAGAAGAGAAAGGAAGAGAGAGAGAGAGAGAGAGAGAGAGAGAGAGAGAGAGAGAGAGAGGGCATCGATAACGGCCTACACATATAGGGAGGTCATCAAGAGTAATACCATCAAAATGAATTCATCGTATCTTCTTGGCGAGGACGAAGAATGGGGACCTCGTTATTACTTTACTTACTATAGCCAGTTTGGGGATCGGAAAGGAGCCAGCGGAGTCGAGGTAAGCGCTTTTTTTTCTCTCTCTCTCTCTCTTTTTCTTTTACCCATACTTTACGACGCAGTCTCATTTTTTATCAACTTTTTTATTTCCCCAACCCTCGTTACGTTCGACCGCGACTATTCGACGGGGGAAGTAAAGAGAAAAAAAATGACAAAGGAGAGAAGGGAGCGTGATCAGAGCGAGAGATTGAATATGGGAAGTATATAAGTAATATATTTTGAATGGCGAGACGTTCATTTTGCTGCACCCCAATGATGGAATGTACATATCGGGGTGTAAAGAACTCACGAGCGCTTATTCAAACTCTTCCGTTATTGCCATATCTCCACACGCGTGTATATGTAAATATATATATATATATTAATATATCAGCACATGACACAGAGAGAAAAGTCCATGGTATTTACAACATACGTCCATGGTAAAAGAGAGAATAGTAAAATTCCCTGTAGTTGATGACACCCAATTATAATGTGGTTAACATAACTATAAGCGAATCGTATATCTAAGCGTGCGATTTGGTTGACTATCTATTATCCCTGAAATAATTATCAACTATTGTAAAAGGCTTGACAATATAGATATGGGCAATTCAGTACTATCACAAAATCAGCCCACAAAATACTAATGTACACAGTACGTTACGTTTTGTTCAGGTCAAACTTCTACTATTCTATTTATGTTTGGACAATTTATATGGTTAACATTAACCTTCGTCGAGTATAATTTGCTAAAAGACCTTATGAAAAGTGATTATTTTTTCTGCGCGGGGCGTATGAGGGGCCTGACAAAAACTGGTTTTGATCGCAAAATCAAATTTACATGATATTCGATTAAAAATCACTTTTTTTCCTATGCTCCGTGCAAAAATTTGTTGGGGACTCCCCAGATCCTAACACATGCGTAGAGGGATTAGATAATGACATTGGAATCCAAATGGATTCCACGCTATTTCCCGATTGAGGTTGTGTAAGATTTTTTTTAAATTTTCAACCGGAATTTGTTGAAGCTCCTAGAAAAAATATCCTTTCGCGATCCCATCCACAAATTTGTTGGAGAGTCCCAAGATGCGCCCACATCTCCATAGGGATTTGTTAGGGACACCGCATATGGGAGTTCTCATTAGGATCCAATTGGGTTCTGCAGTTTTACCAAATGAGAATTCTTACCACGCTCGAATCGAAAATATGTGAAAGGTCGCGAGAAATAGTCGGCGTGTTGAAACATAACCTGCGCGCTTCTTGAGCGTGTACGTGTGTGATGACAACATATTATGTCAAAGTGAATTAAAATAAATAAAAACCGATAATTACAGTGGATTTTCAGTGATGCGATCCAAATAGTTTTCAACCCTTCGTGGTCACCCTGCGTAGAATCGACCCACCGATCAATGTTTGGCGTAATTAAATAATAGTTCCCGGCTTTGAATGGGACTGTATTCACCATCTTTCCTGGAGTTTGAAGTATCCTCATACCATAAAATTTACCCTCTTCACATGTCGGAATAAATACCTTTTTTGGAACGCACACTGTGCTATTAGTTTTTCCCCAAAGTAACATATCTAAGGAGTATCACGTCCAAATTTTAGGTAAAAATGTTGAAAATTCACGGAACTATGATTTTTTGAGCAAAAATGTGTCTTTTTTGCGTTTTCACCTCTTTATGAATTTTATTTAACATGTCGCCATTTTATTTCGTATAAATACATTTTTCGTACTTCATCTAGAAAGTTCAAAGCATGTTCCGTAATTTTTTGAACCACTTCTAACGGATAGTTTGGTCACAAAACTTTTTTGAAAACTGTCTGGGTAGAATCGACCGAATTGTGACCACCGCGATTGAATTTGGAAGTGTGACCACGGAGGGTTAAAATAAACTTTTAAAAGTTATTTATACTTCTTTAAGATAACATTTATACTTTTTTCCTATCCACTTATTTTGTATATCTATATATTTTGTTTAGAGAATTCAACGTACAGAATGCGATGGGATCCATCAAGAATCATATCGAATTCTGTTCGATAATGTGGCAATACTCTAGGATTCAAGTTGGATTGTTACATTGGATTCCAGTGGAGAATCCCGATCAGAATCCAATGTACGAGCGTGACGTTTTAGTATAGGGATCCAATGTGATGACCCATTGGATCTCTATGAGAAAGTGAGGACAAGAATGGGAATCCAATTGGATTCCCACGACAATTTCTGCACAGGGTATATAATTTAGACCGTTCATTGCTAATTTCGCGAATCCGTTACAACCGAGCGCAGCTATACTTCGTACGCCGAACCCCTAATGGCAGTGCGAATTTACCCGTGCGACCAATGTGGACCAGGCGCAAACGGAAGATGTACTAAATTTCAGGAGGCCTGGACTCGCCGATACGTGTACGGCTTTGTATCTGTGCGCGTACCACGGAACGATCCGCAGTCCAACATCTCCCTTGTCTGTACGAGGCAGTTTAATTTCGTAGCGTTCACCACCAACGATTAAACGAGACTGTGCAATAGCCACACTCCACAATTCAAGCTCCCCTATAATCCGACGCGAGCTATGAAGGGAGACCTTCTTTTCGCAGCGCTGTCGCATTCCGCAGGGGAGAATGAAAATTCACATTGTCGCGTGGAAGGAACGGAACGAAGGGTTCCGTAATTGCGTTGAAAGATGTTGCGAATTATTCGGTTATTCCTTGAACAGCAGTAGCTTACAAACGCTGATAATTATCAATATTTGAAATGTTTCTTCGAATGGGATCCAAAATGACGGATAGAAGGTACTGAAATTATGAACCTTTTTTTTGTTGTTTCTTTTTGGTGATTTACAAGTGGCGCTCATTCCTAGAACGCATCGGGGAATTTTTAACAGCTTGCTTTTTTAGATGAAGATGGTATATTACATATAATTACAGGGGAGGGGGGTAATTTTAGAAACCTATGTTTTTTTCTTCGGGATTTTTCGGTAATTGAGAAAACAGTATTTCCCTTCATACTTAAGGCCTTAGGCTACTCTAGGACTTTCCAAAAATCGATTTTTTTTTGTTAAAAATGTACCTTAGTAATTATAAAATTATATTCCAAAAAATTATGGGGGTGAAATATCTCTAAGTACTCGATTCTCGAATTCTAGCGCAAACCCTCTTGATTCATGTCGTGACTTCCTACTAACTTTAAACGCGTTTATCTCAAAACTACATTTTTCAAGTCGGTCGGACTCATAATTCAAACAAATTTCAACCGATTCACTTGAAATTTTAACTCTATATTTAGAATTACATTTTCTGAGGCACTACGTAGGATTTTTTAATTATATTGCATAGTTCCTTTTTTATAAAGAATTTTCCGATGATTTTCTCATGGCTTTTTATAATTTTTGTTTTAAAAATGCGCCATTTTGACAAAAAACAATATATCAAAAAAATCCTACGTACTTCTATAGCTATTTTTTATAAATAATAAAAAAAAACTTTAGTGTCTTATAATAACTCAAAAATTATAGGAGCTGTTGGTCCGGCCGTTGACCTTCCAGAAATAAAGGCGTCATCGGAAAAATGCTGCACGGTCACCATTTTGACGTGTATCGCTGTGAAAAAATAATTTTGCATAGTCAATTACGTGTATAATAAAACCCCTATTTTGTAATTCCGATTTATTTTGTGGTTTCGCTGAAAACAATCACACAATTTTTTGCCTTTTTCACCCTTTTTTTCCTCTAGAGTGGCCTAAGGCCTTAAACAAATCCAAATTAGCCCACGAAGGACCTGGCCCCTGGTGGATTCATCCTGAGCCGCAGCCCCACCGAGGGTTTTGCTTGGACCCAACGGGAAATAGTGGTTTTTTATGGGGGAAAAAAAACAGTATTTTTTATAGGCGAAAAAACCCATATTTTCGTGAGCAAAAAATGCGGATTTTTTAATGGGAAAAAAATAACGTATTTTGATGGGTGAAAAAATTCCGTATTTTTTATGGGCGAAAAAATAAACATATTTTTGGTGGACGAAAAGAATACCGTATTTTTTTGTGAGCGAAACAAATACCGTATTTTTTATGGGCAAAAATTTTAGTTAAAAAAATGCTTAGGATCAGTCATACTCTTCCCTCTCTTTGCCATTAACTCTTACACCATTATAAAGCGAAAATAAACGCCGCGGTCAATTCCGAACTCAATATGGCGATAAGCGCCGCTTGTCAATATTTACCAAAAACTCAACGATTCAACCCGAAAAATGTGTGAAATAGTAATTTATGCTACAAGTGCGGAAAACAACGAATTCCATCGCGCGTGAAGTTGCCGCATGAGCCGAAGGCTTATGGTGCATTTCATACGAGTACGAGTGTGATTTGCAGCACGAGCCGAAGGCGAGTGCTGTAACCACACGAGTACGAGTGAGAAATGCACCATAAGTCGAGGCGAATTCGGCAACTTACGCGCGATGTAATTCGTTTTTTTCGCACATGTCCCATACATTATTTTTTGCAATGACTGTCTCGAAAGTGGGATTTGAGATTCAACAAAACCAATAACAATTATATTCAAATATATCAGATCAGTTCAGATCATTTCCTTGTCAGAAAATACGACTTTGATAAGTTGACGTTTCATATCACATGAATTTCGCTACATTCAAGTTTCTTCAATCGGTCCAAAATCGTAGAACAAAAAACTATCAACCGTGAAAAAAACCGTTTTTTCGCGAATCAATGTGGTAAAGTGAGCTATAAATAGATTTTTTTCCGCACTAGTGCGGGAAAGTCTCACATTCCCGCACTAGTGCGGGAAAGTAAGCATCGTTGAGAAATAAGCCACTTTCCGCACGCTAAACACCAATCGAAAATCGCACTTTCGGGGCAGGCATTGCGAAATAGTAATTTATGCTACAAGTGCGGAAAACAACGAATTCCATCGCGCGTGAAGTTGCCGCATGAGCCGAAGGCTTATGGTGCATTTCATACGAGTACGAGTGTGATTTGCAGCACGAGCCGAAGGCGAGTGCTGTAACCACACGAGTACGAGTGAGAAATGCACCATAAGTCGAGGCGAATTCGGCAACTTACGCGCGATGTAATTCGTTTTTTTCGCACATGTCCCATACATTATTTTTTGCAATGACTGTCTCGAAAGTGGGATTTGAGATTCAACAAAACCAATAACAATTATATTCAAATATATCAGATCAGTTCAGATCATTTCCTTGTCAGAAAATACGACTTTGATAAGTTGACGTTTCATATCACATGAATTTCGCTACATTCAAGTTTCTTCAATCGGTCCAAAATCGTAGAACAAAAAACTATCAACCGTGAAAAAAACCGTTTTTTCGCGAATCAATGTGGTAAAGTGAGCTATAAATAGATTTTTTTCCGCACTAGTGCGGGAAAGTCTCACATTCCCGCACTAGTGCGGGAAAGTAAGCATCGTTGAGAAATAAGCCACTTTCCGCACGCTAAACACCAATCGAAAATCGCACTTTCGGGGCAGGCATTGCGAAAAAGAATTTTTCTTGCCGTGGGAGTTAATATTAATTTCGAAACGTTGACTCGTGGAAGACTCGACTGTAGACTCATTGGCAATCGACGTTCGGCTGTCAGGACATTCATCGACCCCCATTCCGCCCACGCGAAAGATTGGTCCGGCAAACATAGTGAAGTCGAATTCGCGTACCGTCGATTCCAGGTCAGAGATGGAAGTTGAAAATATACACAAATGGAATCGAGAATGCATAGGAGGTTGAAAAAATTATGAGCTAAAAGACCGTGAGCGCGACTCCCAATTTATATGTTGGCAAAGATTATGTTAAAAGAAACATCACTTTCCTCTGTGTATATATTCTTTTCGATTGCGAACTTCCAAGCTCGTTTTAGCGAGCCGCGTGTCTCGAATATAATGTTTATACGAGTGATTGATAATGAAATTTTAATGACTGTTATCGTTTCTCCCCGAGTAACGGTGAGAAATGGTCAGCCGCGGGAACGACTGCAAGGTAAACTTCGCTCCTCTCACGGGGGAAGTGTAGTTTAATGTCTAAGGCAAGGTGAAGGATGAAAATCGACGAGGGAAACGCTTCGCCGAGCCAAATAAAATCGTTTCGATCGCGGATCCTTCAACGATTGAATTCACGGAAAATCTTACTCATCCATCTTTTTTTTGACAAGACGCACACGTATCGACCATTGGCGTAGCCATAATTTCTTTCTGGGGAGGCCTAGGAGAGGCCTGACAAAAACTGGTTTTGATCACAATCACAGAATACTTGGTCATCAAGTAACACACCAAGAAATATGGAACTTGTTTTAATCGCAATTTCAAGTTAATGTTAATATCAAACGTCTGAAATACCTTTTCAATAATCAACCAATTTTTCATCGATCTTTAATCCAATTGCCAGTCTTTAAACTTCACTTTCAGTAGATACTCAATTAAATAGGACTTAGTTTTCTATTTTTTTCTGCAAATAGGCCCAACACTTTTTCAGCTGGAATGTTTTATTTTTTTTATCAATGTTCAGCAGTGACATATGAGAGAATCGTTCCTGGAGCATTGTGCTTCTAAGCCACATTTTTATCTGCCTCATGGCAGAAAAACTTTTCTTACAGTCAGCGGAGCTCACTAGGAGTACTATTGCTGCTTGGACTAAAGCTTATATAAGTTAGAGCAGACCTCGTTTCTAATATGCTTTTTTTTAATTTTCAGCATTTATTTTACCATTTTTTATTTGCAGTATGTTTTTCATGACCATCGCTTCAGCTTCTAAGGCTGACGTATCAATCATTAAGGTTTTCCTATAATTATTGATGAAGTCCTCTCCGTTCTTCATACCCAATTTAAAAAATGTACGAATGCATGAGCTAACGGTAGATTCTCGAAACGGCGTTTTAGATTTACAACCATATTATCTACTACTGGGTAGTAAATGTTGATCTTCCAGTATTTTTCAGGTTGTGTATCGGATAGGAAATCTAATATATTGCCCACAGTTGACTTAATTATGAAAATCTATTTAATTTACGTCATGAAATAGTTACTTTTTATACAAATTCGACATTACGACGTAGGCAATAGTTTGTTTTATTGCATTATTTCTTTGTGTCTGCTTGGGTGAAACTTTAATAAAATTAATCGATTATTTGACTTTAATTATTTTCGATCGATTTTTTTTCTGGAGGCCCTTTTGAAGCCGATCCTTCATACGACTTTTATATTAATATGCTTACTTTTATTCCATAAACAATAGATTTAAAAATGATCGGACTTTAAATGACGTTGAGTATGGAGAAAACTTCGAAAACCACTAAGAGGATGGTGATTCCCCACACAATTATTTATAACCCCACAAATGTCTCGTTTAAGCAATTTCGTTCGGAACTTCAAATGACCCGATAACGATACACAAAAAACCGCCCGTATCTCCACTCTATCGTGGTAGATGAGACAGAAAGAGGAGGAAAAAGTTGTGGTATCGAAGATTCGATCGAAACCCTTTTCGTCACGACGATACCGTCGAGGTTCCAAACACGTTAACTGAGAAAATAATGTTGTCCTTTATCTGCTTGTTTTCTTTTTACTTTTTTCCAGCCTCTTCCGTCTTCTTTTTCTCTTTCAATTCTTTTCGTCGAATGTCGTGATGGATTTGAGAATCGATACGTCTCCGATGTCCTCGTCGATTCATTCTTTCGTACGGATGCCCGAGCGAAGTGCCACAAATTCTATAGAGACG
This sequence comes from Ophion ventricosus, assembly GCA_963932345.1. Classification (NCBI taxonomy): domain Eukaryota; kingdom Metazoa; phylum Arthropoda; class Insecta; order Hymenoptera; family Ichneumonidae; genus Ophion; species Ophion ventricosus. The sequence goes on from OZ010713.1 coordinate 14,482,459, forward strand.
AGCGACACACAGAGAAATTTGTAAGACCACGGCCGCACATATATGTGGAATATAGTGAAATTCTCGTTTGCCCCGCAGTGGGAGTTCCATAAACTTGGAAGAGAACCCTTAATGGAAAATCGAGATCGCACATACTCGAGAGGGAGTTTCTGAGAAATAAAAATGACGTTTTTATCAACTTGCTACCTGTGTACTATTTTCCGCTTTCGTATTCGATTCGGAGATTCGAGATATTGAATTACTTCATTGTTCCGGGTTAACTCCTTCCCCCCCCCCCCCCCCCCCAATCTTTCTCACGCCCTCACACTTTTTCTTCTCACTACGTACACGGAGTCCATGGTATTTACAACAAACGCGCATGGTAAAAAAGGGAATAGTAAAATTCCCTACAGTTTATTGACACCGTAATCATAATATGGCTAACACAACTACCAGGGTCATTTGCAAAGTTTCCGGCCTTATCAACAAATAGTATTAGTAGAAGAAAAAAAAATTCTTCCATTCTGATTACTTTGTCTATGGCACTCTTTCAAAGTTGCTAGCTGACGTTGTGTTTGTCAACAATGGCGAAAACCAAGTTCGCGCAGTGATAAATTTCCTTGAACGGAACTTTTGAAAGGAAAAAAGACTCAGGAAATAAAAGATGAGTTAGACTTTGTATACGGCGAAGCCTCCCCTTCATTTACAACGGTCAAATATTGAGTAGCCGAGTACAAAAGTGGTCGTACGAGCATTTTAGACAAGGAACGTTCCAGGCGCCCAAAAACCGCTACAACTGACGAAATGGTCGAGAAAAACACGTTTAAAGTTTCACAAACAAAAAACTCAAAATCAAATGTGTTTAATCACATGATAAAGTGTCTTGCCGATTAAACAGCGATTCCAGCACCATACAGCAGTCCTTCCTCTTCCTCATGCAACTCACTTGAAGCTTGCATTTCACCTTGACGAGCTTTTCGAGCTTCTTCCGTCTCGAATAAACTTGTTCTATTTTGCCGAACCACGTGCATCTGATCCATTTGCTCGGCATATCCGTAGCTCTGCCTGCCAACTACGATTTGGAGTTCATTCATAACAATGTGTAGGGCTGAATTTCCTTCATTGAATAAAATAGCAGCAAGAAATGCCGCTACTTCGATTATTTTGTACCGACAATGGAGATGTTTTGGAGCTAATAGCCAAACGGTCGAGTTTGGGTTTGTTTGGGTTATGAAAACCCAAACAAACTACCTAACTGAGCGCTTGTGGATACCTGAGCGCGGTTGGGAATCGAGCGAAGAGTCTTTATCATTTATATGCATACCGTTGGAAGGAATCCAAATATCGTTTTGAAATTTTCAGGGTGTAATCTTAAGATATTTTGCTAACAATTTATGAAATTAAAAAAAATTGATTTTTTGAAGCATCTAAAGTGGTTGCCCGCCTTAAGAACTACGCATTTTTTTACAAACTGTTACATATATGTAACAGTTTTTCAACGCAACGAACATACTATAGTATGTTTGTTGCGTTGAAAAATAGAATATCGGTTCGACACTTCTTGTAGTTTGCCTTCAATTCTTATAAGACCGACATTGCTATGCATAGAGCAGGTCGTATCATATAATATGGTACAAATCACTAAAAACATGGTTGCATCTCACAAGCAACATTTTTTTATCAATGTATATATATTTTAGTCCTGTTTGCTATTAGGATCTTGGGCGAGTTAAAGTTGAATAGTGTAAGGGAATATCCATTTTACGAAAACCTACTATATTGTAACCTTCTGACGCCCAATGTTCGTCGGCAAGGACAAATTTAGCAGGATATAGCATTTTACAATGAACGTATGCTTGTAAGATTGATGGTTGCGGTCAACATATGTGCATAATTTATGCAACTGGTAAAATATCAATAAGCAGTATTATATTTTTGGCAGAAACTATGGCTATAAAAGATTATTGTCCCATCAAGGAAATGTAAAAAGTGGTTAAAGTATTATTGAAAACACCATACATTCCTCACAGTGTAGTCATGAGCAAGGTTATTTATTCCACCTACGCCATACGCAGTTCGACCAGGATTCTCTCCAGTATTCACTGCTCTTCTTATACCACAAAAGTTCAGAAAGTTACCCCGATTAATTAAGTTTCCCGTTGATGCGTACAGCCCCCTCGTAATTTCGCGAGGCATCAGAGAAGCGTGAGGAACAGACCGTACCGGTCTTCAAACATGTCTCAGCTCTATCTTAAGTGCGGAAAAATTAAGACGACCCTTCCTTTCTCTCTCTCTCTCTCTCTCTCTCTCTCTCTCTCTCTCTCTCTCTCTCCCTCTCTCTATCATGCTTGCACTCTATTTCTGGCTTCTTACCTTGTGCTGTTCATCTTCTTCCGGTTACGTCAGACGAGAATTGTCTGACGGTTAACGAGTTTTCACCAGAAGCTTTCGTCTCGCTTCACTCTTACTCTTGCGCTCTTCCTTTCTGTCTCTCTTGGCCTCTATGTTATATTAACGAGTTTTATGGAGCTTCCAGGGATGCGAAAACCTCGAGGATATTTCTCACCCCGAGGTTGCCACTCTCCATCCCTTTTTCCCTTTCAGAATTTTGTATTATATCGCTTAGATTAGCTACACAAGGCGGTAAATCTTCATCTGTCAGCGACTACATTCTGAAACGTTGACAGATCCCTCGCGATAAAAAATCATCTCTTGCGAAAAAAAAAGTATCGTTTATGAATGTCCGTATCATTATTTGTGACTTCTCGAAGTTATACGAAATCGAAGTATCGGGGATTTGACGTTTTTTTTTTCTATTTGTAAATCAGTCTCTATTCGATACACCGATAAAAGTTCTGGTCCTTGAATCGGGTGCACGTGATCTCGAGATACGGGTCCCCGACGACTCGGGGAGTATTCGAATTTTCGAAGATTTTGCAAACTGTGCCCTCGTCTGATTCGAACACGTTGGATATATTCTTTTTTTTTCTTCTTTTATCCCCGTAAAAATAAAATCTCTATACGGTATTTTTTTTCACGAGGACTGATCGTCAAAACTTCGACGTACAAAATGATCGAATGACACGTGTCTCTGGTAACTCGCAAGGACGACCCAGCTCCTCATACCCCTCCTATCGATGAGATGTATGCAATTTATCTTGAGGGATATGAAGAGACAAAGACAACGCGCGCCTATACAGAAAGAGAGGGAGAGAGACTAAAGTAGATTTTACGACATACGAAATGAAACCCTTTTGTGAAAACAGATAGACAAGATTTCGCGATGTCGTCTCTTCCCATTTTTTTTTATCGTACACGCAGCTTGGTTGTGTGTCCATACATGTTTGTATGAAGAAGAGAAAACTGGATTAACGTCGACTCAGCTCTTTCGGGACAACGAGATTCCCAAAAACTTAGCAAAGCAATCCGGTATTGTGTAAACTGATATGGGGAAGCCACAATAGCCTCTCATCTCTGATCAACACTCGACCAAATTTCTCTCCCAAGGTCCAAATATTTTTTGCCAACTTTTCGTCTCCCCCGGTCGAACGAAACAATTTTCGTACACGAAGGAAACATAAACGACTGTACTTTATACTCTAACAGTATTACCCACGACGATCATTTTTTTTTTCATCCATACGTCTTTTCGGATCAAAATTGATGTAGAAAAAAATTGCGGGAATTTCCACAAAAGGATGCCCCTTTTGTGCAAAAATTCTAAAGTCGTGACGAAAAAAATGTCTATCCCTGGGATATTCGCGTCGAAGCAAATGAGAATTGCTAGCCAGTTATATCTTGCCCAATAGAACCGATCATTTTTTTTAACTCAATTGGATATTTCAAGGTAGCGAGCCAACATTAGAACATTACGAGATACAAGATAACATTCGATTTTAAGATAACATTAAATAACATGATAACATTAGATTTTAACATAACATTATATAACAAGATAACATCAGATTTGAAAATAACATTAAATAACAAGATAACATTACATTTTAAGATAACAAGATAACATTACATTTTAAGATAACAAGATAGCATTAAATTTTACGATAACGCGATAATAGTGGATTTTAAGACAATATTAAATAACAAGATAACATTAAATTTTAGGATAGCATTGGATTCTAAGATAACAACACTAGATTTCAAGACAAAAGATAATATTAGATTTTAAGATAACAAGATAGCCTTAAATTTTAAGATAACATTAGATTTTAAGATAACATGATAACATTGGGATATTGCAAGATAACAAAATAACATAAGAACATTGGAAACGAACACTTCGCCATGACTATCACACAATTGTAGGTTTTAACGCCTTCTTTCAAAATATAAAAATCGCGTCTCGCCCCTCTCACAAAAAATATTTCTTGATAGAAAAAAGGAGGCTGAAGCGAGAGTCAATAAGTACAAATGAGAAAAAAAAGTTATACAACGATGAACAAAATTCAGCTTACGTACGTGACTGGACTCGACGAATTTATCGAGATACGAGAATCATTCCTTTCTCTCTCTCTCTCTCTCTCTCTCTCTCTCTCTCTATCTATCTCTTTGACGGACTCTAGAAACGTAACTGGCGGACTGTGTACATCTGACAACGACGATCTACCGGAAAGAGCCAAATGGAACAAAACGGCAGACTATATATACAAGAGACGAGATGAATCCCGAGTACGTTAGTGATAAAAGAAGCAGAGAAACGGCAAACGTCGACTAGTCATATTCGACGTAGCCTTGTACACAATTACAGCGTAAACTTTGAGAAAAAAAAGGAACACATTCAAAAAGAATTTCATTGAAAAGTTCGCGTTAAGGAGTTTCGATACTAAAATCGACATGGTGGTTGGCGATTGAAATTTAAATCATCGAGAGTCTAATTTAGGATGCATTGACTGTCCAAACAATCAATCAGTTTTACAACATAGTTTCGGAGATTTTTAATGTTCAAATTGAACCTTTATCCATTTGGTAATACATACGACACCTCGTAATCACCAGTTATAGGGCTGTAGGCCCAAAAATAATAGTCATAAGCCGATTTAAAAAACTAAGCAAACCGTGATTATAGTGTTAGAAATATCGTGCTAAATAATCAAGTGGTTTCTTTACTTCGTTCATTAATAATAATCGAAAAAAGATGTGAATTTTGAGCTCGAACGGTTTGTTTTCGGACATTAATGGAAACTTGTAGGTTAAACGTGGCAATACCGCATTAAGGGGCTCTGTCTAGTGAGGCACTCCAGTCAAGTATTAACTGGTGGGAATTTCAAAGTCAGCGAGTGTTTGAAACGTAAAACCAAATGGTTTTTCCGTTATGAAAACTATGCTAAATGGATATTCTAATTATATTAATGTTACAGATAGAATAAATAAATACATCTCTTTATAAAGTTCGAATGCTGTCAAACTATGTACGTTTCAAATATTCGCCGATTTTGAAATTCTCGCCAGTTAAAAATTAGCTTGACTGGAGTGATACACTAGACAGCGCCCGTTAATGCGGTGTTGCCATGTTAAACCTACAAGTTTTGTTAATGTCCGGAAACAAAATGTTCGAGCTCAAAATTCACATCTTTTTTCGAATAGTATTAATGAACGAAGTGTAGAAACCATTTGATGATTTAGCACGATATTCCTAACCCTATAATCACGGTTTGCTTGGTTTTTTAAAGGGGTTACGTGGGTTTCGAAGCCAAAAAAAAGCATATCTTCTGTATGTTTTTTTAAATATAATATATACACTATTTTATTCAAAATGTTAAGCACATAAAAGAGCAAAACTTCAACAGTATTTAAAAAAAATTTCATCCAAAAATTTGGGAAATTCAGCCGGTGGGATCTGGTTTCCGGAGACCCCTCAAAAAAAAAGGGTCCTCGTGGTGGTCAGGATAACTCATGATAGCTTTATGTGAAATTAAAAAACTAAATTCTTTCTGTTAGTAGATAAGTATAGTTCGTGATTGAACGAAGGATTTTCAACAATATTGAAATTTGAATTTTTGGCAGAGTTGTATGCAAAATAGTTCAATTGTTTGTACAATTTACATTACGTATAATGTAAATTGTACAAACGTATACGCCTTGTAAAATTATTTATAATCGATAAAAAATAACCTTCGTTCGATCACCAGTCAATATGCTATTTTAAAGAAGTGTGCAACATTTCAATAAGATCGGTGCATTAGTTTTTGAGAAATCGTGTCCAACGACTTCAAAAATAGTGTTTTGAGATAAATGCGTATACCTGCATCGCTCCCGGCCGGTCTTTCCCAATGGGGGGAATTCACAAAGGCTCACTCTCCTAGACTTTTACTCCGATTGACTTAAAACTTTGGAAGAATATTCTAGACATATTGTACTATTAGCTAATAAAATTTAAAAAATGGATTTTTTGAAATTCTCATACCCACGTAACCTCTTAATCGGCTCCGAAACTATGTTGTAAAACTGATTGATTTTTGGGCAGTCAATGTATCCTGAATTGATCTCTCGGTGATATAAATTTCACTCGCTTACCATCATTTTGATTTTGGTATCGAAACTCCTTAAGAAGAAGCGTGAAAAAGTCATTTTTCATTTTTTTTATGATATCCACTGATATCCACTGAAGAAAAAATGTCATCATTTTTAGTCAACGCGTGTATAGGTTCATTCAAACACAATTTCCATTTAAACGTAATTCAAATAGCTGAATCTGGCGCACTATTTTGATCGAGTTAAAAATATTGTTCTGGAATTTTAAAATAATAACCCCCCCATTTTACCCAGAGTGAACATATTTTACTGTATAGTGCAAGAATCCATTTTTTTTTAACGAAGAATTTTCCTTTTAGGACCAGCGCGATCGATCATAGTCTCCAAGCCCTCCATTGACAATTCCTCGACTATCGTGAGGCAAATTGACGGTACACCAAAAACCACCCCATTTAAGAAGTTTCCTCACAGAAAAGGAAAAACTCAAACAAAAAAAAGCCATCCTTTCGTCAGACACGGACGGCTTCGGAAACCCCGACGAACAATGTCACGAACGGTGCGGTCATGCATCGTAGATAGAGAAAGGTCGTTAGATACGTTACGAATAAAAGATAAAGATGCGGAAACTTTGACTCTCGTTATTCAATTTAACGGCGGCGTCGGGAACAATCCCTCGCGAGTTTATCGAAACTAAAGACGAAACGTAATATCGAGGGGGAGTAACAAGGACAACCGTGAATTCTATTTATAACTCGCCGATAGCTATTTGTAGAGAACTGTCGATACTAGGCACTTTGGAGTGTACCTGCACGAGAGGACGAGAGAAACACACGCCGCTCCGAGCTAATTTTTATCATAAGGAACAAGGTCGCCAGGGATACCTTGACAATGAACGGAGGATAAAAATAACGAAAAAACATGTCCCTTCGTATATTTACCGTTCCAATAATGGAACGTGCTCCAATGTTTTGAGTATTCGAAAAATTTCGCTTTGCATTTCGTCCGTGAGACTGCGAATTTCGAATACTGTATACATTTGTTTATTTCTTATTATACAACACGATGCAAAATTCTTACTTCATTGTCCAATAAAATAGGCGTTTTATTGCATCATCTTGGAAAAATAAAAGCAAGAAAATATAAAGGAAGATGGTGAGTGATCGAATAAGTTTGAAGTTTGCATCGTTGGAAATCAACGAAAATGATTATTTTTCAATTGCTCAATGTTCCTTTGGCATAACTTAGCGATGAAAAACCCTCGACAATTTTCTTAATTGCTTATTTAGAAACGTATGATCTAAATCTGGAAAAAAAGATTCTGCAAAAATCTGCAAAATGAGCAAAAAAAATGAGGAGATAAAAATGTAAAGAACAATTTTCGTTGCATTCCAACGATGCAAACTTCAACACCATGTGATCAAACAATTCGAACGATCGATTCAGTCGTTACTTGCTTTACTTTTGCTTTGCGTTTATCGAATTTGAAACTTTTCTCGAGCGAAAACAGACACGGAAAGTATTTTCAAATTACAATACTTCGATGAAATCGAACTCCGATTGTTTGCGGCTCGGTTACGGCCTTCGACTTTTTTTTACAGTCGACTCGAGTCCTATTTACAAATCTGATTGTGAAACTCGACGTACGTACAGTTCTTTTAAGTACGTTTGATCCGTTCGCCTGACGCAGGCGCGATTATTAATTAAGCCGAACGAAGATCGAAGTCTGATGATAATATCCGCTAGACTGGCTTTTCGTTATAATTATCACGAAGGTTTCTAGTTATAGAGCACTTCGTCGACAATCCAAACCCCCGCAGTCTAGTCGTATTTGTATCACAGAAGCGGTATTAGGGTCGAATATAACGAGAGGGTGAAAGAGAAACGAGCAACTCATCAACATTTGTACTGCAAAAAAGCCTCCGTGATCTTTGTAACTCTCACGAACTAACGATTCAAAGTTTTACGAAGGGGTATTGTTTTCATAAAAAAATCGAACACCTACGCATCAGAAATATTTTAAACTTTTTCCAAGAAATTGTTCGACCATGCGAACGCAAAAATTCCGCTCTACAATTATTATCGAAGCAACGCATCACATGTTCGCGGTTAGCCAAATTCCGGAGGCAAATTTTTCTCCCAGACGGATCATATTTCCTACACAAATGACGCGAATGACGAAAATAGTTGTTTTTTTTAATCAGATGCATTGTTACTTCGTTTGTTCCAAGTCTGTATGGAGAATTTGGGATCAACCTACTAACATGTTGATGGATTACAACGCTTTTAATTTGCAGCAGTTTTGCATGCGTTCTTATGGGAGAGGTTTGCCTCTCAGGAATGATCGGAAAAAGCATTATAGAAAAATGGTACAGAATGTTTCAAAAGTGTTGGATTTGTTTAGATTTGGTCCATTTCACAATCATTCACTTAATGATTAGACTGTAATTCATCGTAACGTACTTAAATTCTTTCTCACTATCTCGTTTGGCTCTCCCATATAGCCTTGCTATATGGGAAACTGTCTGGCAACACTGTCAAAAGTTGAGCGGCGCAAAAATTAAGCAGTCGTGAGGCGTGGCATTTGCTCTTAAGAGGTTTGACCTGATGAAGTCAAATGTTAGATTTAAAAACATTAAATATTACATTTAAAGAACACTATTGATTAGAAATATGAAGCTTAATCTGCGTTGCAACCCGTGCAGAAATTGTCGTAGGGATCCAATTGGATTTCCATAATTGCCCCTACTTCCTGATAAGGATCCAGTGGGTCGTCGCATTGGAAACCTATACTAAAGCGTCACGCTTGTACATTGGATTCTAATCGAGATTCCGCATTGGAATCCAATTTGAATCCTAATGGATTGCCACATTATCAAACAGAATCCGATATGATTCTTGATGGACCCCATCTCATTCTGTACATCGAATTTTCGGAAAAAAAAATATATATATATATAAACACAATGAGTGGATATTAAAAAAGTAAAAATAGCTTAAAAAAGTATATCTTAAAAATCAATACTATAATTATCGTTTGTTATATATTTTACTGCATTTTAACATAATATCACCACACACGTTACACACTCACGAAGCGCGCAGGCTATGTTTCAACACGCCGAGTTTTTCTCGAGACTTTTCACATATATTAACGAATCAAACGTGGTAAGAATTCTCAAAGAGCGTTCATCGGGGAACAGTGGGAAAAAAAATTCTCAAACGACGTCAATCGGAAAATATCGCGGTATCCGTTTGGATACCAACGTGGAGTATCTACGTACGGCATCCCTATCAAGTCTCAACAAGGATGTGGTAGGATCTGGGGACTACCCAACAAATTTTCGCACAGTAACTTGCAATTGATTTTACTTTGCATCTAGGAAGTGTGCTCGAGAATTTCAAATTTCGACTGCTCTTGCCTAGATTCGTATCTGCGACAAAATGTAAAAAAATTTGGCGTCGAGAAGCGATCTCTATCGCACTCATAGCAGCTCGACCTTAATCTATAATGGAAAACCCAAACACCAGAGTACAAATTTCCAAAAAATCAATCCTTTCATCAATTACATCGCAAAACTAAAGCAATAAACAATGATAACGACATTTCATTATTTGCGTAATGCGGCACTCATGCCCGACTGTGTACTACACCACCAACACCTAAACAACTAAATATGTCGCTCGAACGGCACGATAATCTATGCACATTCGTGCGGTGTTCACTTTATGGATTTTCAGGTCGTCGTACTTGCGGTAACGTTCGTCATTGCGGTCGGCACGAATCTTGGTATCGCGGCTTGCGTGCTACGCTACAAGGAAATGAGAACACCCACGAATCTTTGCCTGGTGAATTTGGCTGCTGCGGACTTACTCTTCGCGCTCGGTGTACCAGCGGTCGCTTATACAAGACTCACGCAGTCTTGGCGTCTCGGTGAAATAGTCTGCAGATTGTTACCATACTCCCAGGTAAAGACAATTTCGATCTATTTCCATACAAGCTCGAATGCGACACTGCCATTTTGCGATTTCCTTTGACGATTTCTCGAGGGGGCTCCAGTGTTTTACTCATCAATGTTAAAGGATATTGTTTTTTTTTAAATATGGATTTGTCCTGTTCTAAAATCTGTGCTAAATTTCTTTCATTTTTATTTATTTTCTTGCAAACGATGCATCGAAGCTTGTGAAAGATTCGAAGTTTAATATCCAAAGAACACATATACGTCCGAAAAAGATCATCATCGACAAACTTAATCGATGGAACGCGCTAGTCCCCGTAAAAATAAATAAATAAATAAACCTTGGCTGAAGAATTAAAAATATCCCTGGGGTGGAAATTCCCATTAAATGGATAAGCCCATTTATGAGTAATTGAAAATACTATGAACAAACGGTACTAACAAACTTGAAAGGACCATGTCAGATGAATTTCCCTACAGCGCGGTACCTTTTTAATGGCGAACACGTGGAAGTTTCTTTTTTAAATGATCCACGTAGTCAATTCGAGTTATCAATTTATTGCAGCTCGCAGATAAATGTTAAAAGGATCAAACAAATGTTTTAAGCGTTGCATAGAAAAATCGCTACCTGCAGTAGGGTGGCTCGGTACTCTCAAAAAAATGTCCCAAAGGACGATTGAAGATTTTAGCATTGAAAATGCTTTTAAAGGTGTATATAGGGGATCTGATTTAGCGAGATGTCACACCAAACTAATGCTGCCCCCACTCCACTGTAGCTGTGTTGTCGCAGGGTAGGGGCAGCTGCGACAATGCCTGTGACTTGTTGAAAAATGCTGCGTTACTTGTGGAGTCATTTGTGATTACAAGTTGTAACCCGAGCAGAAATTTGTTCAGGGTGAAATCCGGACCGGATCAGGCTGCCACAATAGCAAATCCGGGCCGGATCAGGCAAATTTAGTCCGGCCCTGATCAGGGATGTAACGCTTTTGCAAATTCAGGTCCGGATCAGGCACCTTATCAGGCTCTGATCAGGCGCTTTATCAGGCCCGGATCAGGCACCTTATTACCAGGCTCGGATTAGGCACTATATCTGGCTCGGATCAAGCAACTTATCTGGCCCGGATCAGGTGCCTCATCCAGCCTGAGACATGCGTGTCATCTGGCTCAATCATTTGATTAATTTTTTGTTTAAAAATAGATCAACATTTATTAAATTATTATCGCAGTTACACGTTATCAAGTTTACTAATGTTATTAAAAATATGAAACATATGAAAACATTTTTTTTAACTTTAAGTTTTTATTTTACTTGACTTGATCGTTTAGTTTTTGTTCCGGTTTTGGCGATGACCGTCCCAATCTTTCCGGCCCAATCTGTCCGGCGCAAATCATGCGTGCCTGATCAGGGCGCCTTATTGATCCCTGCTCAGGCCCCTGTCTGGCTCAAATCAGGCGTACCTGATCAGGGCGCCTTATTGATCCCTGATCCGGCCCTGATGGATCCTCAGGCAGCCTGATTAGATTTCTGCTCGGGAAGTTTCAGTTTTGGTGTGTACATTACCATGTTGGTGGGTTTGGGTTGGGGTTTGGGTTTATTTGAGTTTAAGTTGGGTTTGTTTGGGTTAAAGTTGGGTTTGTTTGGGTTAAGTTGGGTTTGTTTGGGTTGAGTTGGGTTTGTTTGGGTTAAGGTGGATTTGTTCGGGTTAAGTTGGGTTTGTTTGGGTTAAGTTGGGTTTGTTTGAGTTAAGTTGGGTTTGTTTGGGTTAAGTTGGGTTTGTTTGGGCTTACGTTGGGTTTGTTTAGGTTAAGTTAGGTTTGTTTGGGTTTAAGGTGGGTTTGTTTGGGTTAAGTTGGGTTTATTTGTGTGTTCGGGTTAAGTTGCGTTTGTTTGTTTGTTCGTTTGGGTTTGATGGATGAATGGATAATGAGAGAGTGAGAATATGTGTGAAAGACCGCTAGAGTAAGTGTTTGAGAAGAGAGTGAGAGAGTTAGAGGGTGAGAGAGAAATTGTAAAAGATACTTAACACCACCATACTCTTTAATGTGAAAAAAACATATTTGGAAACCTGTACACGTCTTGTGAGAAAAAAAAAGAGAGAGAGAGAGAGAGAGAGAGAGAGAGAGAGAGAGAGAGAGAGAGAGAGAGAGAGAGAGAGAGGTAGAGAGAGAGAGAGCAGCTCATATTATTTGCATGTACCTGTTTTATCACCCGAAAAGTCTCATTACATTTTCAATGCCATGAAAAAGTTGCACTTTTTGTAATATCTGTAGATTTTTTTATTCAGGAGCAAACAATATTTAGGCAAATTTGTATCAAGGACGTTTTAGGGATTAGAACAATTCTCATCATGTCCACATAAAGTATTTTTATCATTTCAACGTGAACAACGATCCGTTATTGTCGTATAAATTCCCTGATTGGAGGAATTGCAATTACGGGTGCTATATTATTTAACTGAAACTGTTTTGGACACCGCGCACCGCTTTTGAATCAATAATCCCCCATACCGCCGTGCCGGAGCATAGTGACAAGGTATTATTAAAAACATTTGGGGCGTGCTTCCACTCATCGGCTGCCCGAAGCTCCGAAACAATCGCTTTAGTTACGAGAAGCACTTTGAGAACCCTTTTGCCTAAATGTGTACGTATAACGATATGAAAAAGTTATACAACGGCATATGACTGTACTGCATATCAATTCTCACGAGTATCCTTCTTCGAATTCGCAAATCGATTGAGCGCATCTTCACGACCTAGTCTTGCGGTCCCCGGAGGGAACGGCCGCAACTACACTCGGTAAATTGATTCTCCCTTGCTCTCTCGCTCTCTCTTCTCCTCTCATTCTTTTCTCGCATCAATTTTTCCACTTTGCCTCCCTCAGCCTATGCTAGACTGACAGCATATATTTTTATCCTCTGTTACCCGGATATCAGAAAACCGCGGTATTAAAATAAAATCCGTGGGCTCAGCCTCGCTCGTCTTGTACACTCGTGACTTCATTCTCGTACGTTCGACACGTACACATAGGGCGCAGCCCTCGTGCATAATGTAACGGGAAAAATCTTCAATGGAAAATAAATGAATTTTAGAAGAAAAAGAAATACACTTTCCTCCTTACAATACAATTTTGCTCGAGAAAAAAGTGAGGAAAAACAACTACGATAATGTTGTTTTTCTCGAATTTATTATGAGCGTACGAGGCACCGTTTTGTCGTTGTCAATTTCTCGATTGCTCGGATATAAAATTCATTGCAGTTTTTTAGATAGACTAACCTTTAGGGTTTTTTTTTTCAAATTAAATACCGCCAGGGCAAAGAAGATTTAACTCTTTAACGGCTTACATCGAGCTCGTGGCCGAAAAAAAAGGAATTTCCGTGAATTTTTTCTCACAAGACGTGTACAGGTTTCCAAATATGTTTTTTTTTTTCACATTAAAGAGTATCGTGTTAAGTATCTTTTACAATTTCTCTATTGAAAAGTATTTATAAATATGGTGGACACAATGGCTTATGCAGACTGCTGCACTGCTGCACGGAAACAAAGCGTCCGAAATAAAAAAATCAAACGCATTTAGTTTTTGCATGAAATGATCCAGTGCTTGAACAAAGGACTAAATGAAACATTGATTTTGGAAAGAATGACCGGAGTTCAAAGTGAAAGTATCGATTTTCGGTAAAAAAAAACAGTATATTTTCGTTGATAAAAAAAAACTTATGGATCGAAAAAAGAATTCCGTCGTTCAAGCACTGCTTTTTGATATGTAAAAGAAGCTTATGAAATTTGGAATTGATCGGTGCAGTGATTTTTTAACTATCGTGGTCACCGATTTTGTAAAAGTATTTTTGAGAAAAACACGTTTAAAGTTCGCCGTTTCGCTGAACCTAGCTATAAACGCACATAACTCCCTCAATTTTGAATGGATCAATTTGAGATTGCCAGATAATATTTTAGAAACATTATATTCTGAGAATCCATCAAAAATTAAGAATCGATATTTTCAAAAATGTCATCTAGGTGTAAGGTCTTAATCAATAATTCATGTTTGAATGATGAGAAAGAATTTCGCCATTTTCATGAATACCAACTAAATATTGCACGTTCCAACTTCGTGCACATTCACTAACACAAATTACGATATCCTGTAATACAAAATATTGAAAATATGATACAGTAGGAATTTATCCTTCTCGATATCTTGAATCCAGTTTTTGACAGCTTTTATATCAGAGCTTAACTTTAAATTTTCCTGAATAAATTCAGTTTGTTTAAAGGCCTCCTTTTCCTCCGTTTCCCTCCCTTTCAGAGACGCAGGCAATCAGTCCTATTCCGCTGCTACTAATCCAATCCGCAATACGCAAGTTCGTGACCACGAAAAAAAAAATCGACTTATTACGGCTTCTCGTTATTACTATTATATGATCGGTTCTATCAATTACACTAACGAGAGCCTTGCGTTCCTTGTGGAGCTCGTTATTAAATAACGATAAATATAAATAACCTTGAAACAACCTTTGACATTAAGACATAATTAATGTTATCAATTAAATGGTTACCAAGGATTTGTGACACACATCCAAATGAAACATCATCGAAAATAGCCTTTAACATTTCAAACGGAATACACGTACACATAGGGCTTCGATTCGACATATTAATCTTAACACAGAAACGTTAAATCTTGTATTCTCAATACAATCGTACCTCACTTTATAAAATCCCACTCGATCTCCGGGAGAGATTCCGTACCGAGTAAACGGGAAACTATTCCTATCAGCCTTACATAGAGCAGCGTGCATCGCTGGATGTGCCCTCTAAACAATCACACTCTATCTTTATTATTGTCCTATTGACAACTGAATTATTTATTGTTATATATATAACAGATTGTAGTTTCAAAATAAAAGCCAAAAAAAAAAAAAACCTTATAAAATGTTGAGTACTTTAGAACAGGAATAGAAAATCCAACACAATTACATACAAACACACGCACACCTTGTCTATAATCTAATAACGTAATTGCGGTTAGTTTTTCATACTACATTATTTTTCTTTTCGGACATTCCACCCGAGGATCAATGATGTACGCTACCAGAATTAAATTGACCCGGATAAGCTGCTGTTTGAGAACCATTGGACTCCTCCGATCATACCAATCCAAAAATATATCACAGTTGTGGAACTTTTTGTCCAAATGTACCCGACACACCGAACCCTTCGTACGTCTACTATGTCATTTCTTTTTGTAGCGAATCAGCGGGCAAGAAAATCGATTTTATCGTACACATCTATATTCATCCACATCGATTCAAACAACGACACCTTGCCAATCACCATTAATCATCGCCCACAAAGAATGCTTCAAATAAGTCTTTCCCTCTTCGCATCTTTCGTCGAGTAATTCATTTTGTCAATACCTCGATAATAAACTAGGGAAAACCGACCGGTGAATTGACGAATAACAACACTATAGGATTCAAATGGATTGTAAAATGAAAATATTATCAAAACAAACTTTTCTAATGCTATAACTGACAAAAGATATTATTTTAATAATAGAAAAAGATATTCGGAAGTAATTGCAACACAATATTGGAAGAATTGATAAATAAGTAGCAAAATGACAAAATAGCCAGTGAATGGACAAAATTACCAGTAAATGGAGACTCGACCACCAGTAAATGGACGTGTAGTGTAGATATTGTAGAACGCTGTAAGGAATAACGATTTATTATTTATTTTGATTAAATGCTATATTTAGAGATCACTGTGTTGCACAAAAATTATAATATTCTCATACATATGAGTATTATATTTGTTATTCCGATTTCGTAGAAAATACACAAAGTTTATTTGTTCATCTTAATGTGGCATTAAAAAAAAACTACAAAAGTTTGTGTTAGAGGAATTATCAACGAAAACCCAGGAAAGTAGGGAGCGAACCTCTGTAAAGCCATTCAACTGGTAGGAGAAGGAGGAATAAGGCAGGCAATAAGAAACGACGATGTGGGAGTAATAGAGTATAAAGTATAAAGAGGAATAAAAATCAAAACAGAGCAGGAAATTCAGTGCGACTGGTGCAGGATCGTTAAGTCGACATACTGCAAAGAGTACAAGAACGGAAGAGGGAAGGCAGAAATGGGAAAATACTGGGAGGTAAAGGAGAATAGAGGGGAGGCGAAGGAACTATGGGCAAAGTTAAGGTGCGGGAATATAGGGAAAAAAGAGAATATGAGATATATGGACAATATCTGTCGAATCTGCAGAGGTGGGGAGAAAAGTGTGGAACACATTGAGGGTGAGGCGGTCCAGGCAGAAATTAGAGCGGAAGTAGTGGAAAAACTAGAAGATGTGCTGGAACTCAAAAGGAGGTAATAACTACGACAAAAAATAAAGTAACTGTTTAGGAATAATCCTGTCAAAGAGTTATGTGCGTACGTATAAGAATTCGAGGCGTTGGTAAAGCATGTAGCGCAAAGAGAAGGAAATGGCAGTGTATAAAATGGTGTGTGAAAAAGGAGGCGCGTGTACATAATGTGTACAAACAAATATGAAGGGAAATAATACGTAAGGGAGGACATTGTGTAAGTACCCTTAGAGGGTGGAAATAAAACCCCTTATACCCTGGAAATAAAACTATTACTACTACTACTACCAACGTTTGGGGTGCACTTCCGAAAAGCGGAAACCGAATGTCGATCTGAAATTTGGCATACATGTGCATTTTAATGCTATAAGACTTCCCTGAAAAGGATTTTTGGCAACACGTCATAGTTTTCGAGATATCGATTGTTGAAAGTTGTTTCTTTACCATGCTCCTACTATATCTATAGCTGACGGGCTCAGCTCTGGCTATACGTATATACGTTATGGCGCTCTCAGCTTTGTGTGGTTCTTCGTCAAGTTTGGTCGGTCGAAGTGTTCCACGCATCCCACCATTTCACACGCACATCCGAGGTAAGCCGCACCCACACTAGTGTCTCACGTACCCCACGATTGCACACGCACATCCGAGGTTCCCTGCGCCCACACGCCCACACCCTGTTCCACGCACCGCACTGTTCGCACAAAACGGAGAGCGCGACAACATATATAGGTATAGGTAAAAGTGATCCCGTTAGCTATAGATATAGTAGGAGCGTATTTTAAATAAAGATAGATCTACTCAGCGGGCTAAAGCAACAACTTACAAAATTGCGATTTCTCGGAAAATCTTGCAAGCAGCAAAAAATCCTTTTAAGGTAAGTCTTATAACATTATAGTGAAGGTGTAAGCCAAATTTCGGATTGAAATTCGGTTTCCGCTTTTCGAAATTTTATCGAAAGTGAAATAGAAAATTAAACTTTGTGAACATTTCAAAGAACGAATGAAATTATTTTATGACAACATTTGATGAAATGTATATTGTCGATTTTTAACCGAAATTGATTCTGCAATTTTTAGGAGATGAGCTCAATTTTATACTCTTTGGGAAGTATCGGAAAAGAGCCCATATGTCCATTCACTGGAAGGAGGCTAGAATACAGCACCAGTGAATAAACATGTTTAATTCTGACCTATTATTACGAATTTATATAAAATTTCTGCAAAAAATCAAAAATTGATTCTATCTTAAGGCCTTAGGCCACTCTAGGATTTTCCGAAAATCGATTTTTTTTGTTAAAAATGTACCTTAGTACCTATAAAATTATATTCCACAAGATTATGAGTGTGAAAAATCTCTAAGTACTTGATTTTCGAATTCTAGCGCAACCCCTCTTCGTTCATGTTGTGACTTTTTACTAACTTTAAACGCATTTATCTCAAAACGACATTTTTCAAGTCAGCCGGACTCATAACTCAAACAAATTTCAACCGATTCACTTGAAATTTTAACTGTATATTTAGAATTACATTTTCTGAGGCACTACGTAGGATTTTTTATTATATTGCATAGTTCCTTTTTTATAACCAATTTTCTGTCGATTTTCTCATGGCATTTTATACTTTTTGTTTTAGAAGTACGCCATTTTGACAAAAAACAATATATCAAAAAAATCCTACGTACTTCTATAGCTATTCTTCTATATAATCGAAAAAACTTTAGTGTCTCATCATAACTCAAAAATTATAGGAGCTGTTGGTCCGGCCGTTGACCTTCCAGAAATAAAGGCGTCATCGGAAAAATGCTGCACAGTCGCCATTTTGACATGTATCGCTGTGAAAAAATAATTTTGTATAGTCAATTACGTCTATAATAAAACCCCTATTATGTAATTCCGATTTATTTTATGGTTTCGCTAAAAAAAAACACAAAATATGCCCTTTTTTGGCCTCTAGAGTTTCCTAAGGCCATAAATAATAAAAGTAATACATACCCTCAAAACTCATTTCAAAAACGTTTGTTTTCGCCTTTAGAACACCTACTGGGCACAGCCGTATCGTAACTAGCTTGCGCGGTGTGCACGTGCCTCAAACCAGAATTCCGTGTGGCGTAAAAATTCGTTTCTTAACTAAGAAATTGGTTTTAACGCCATCTGTGATTATTTTTGCTAAATTATAGTAATCCGAGTTTTTATCGACAATTCAGATTCTTTACTGATGTTAAATATAAATCAGCTTTCGTCCATTCACTCATCGGTGTACCCTATGTTGCAAACATTATCCGGTTAGCAACAAAGTTACCAGAAAATTGAGATGCTGTTTCGTCAACGGCGAGAAATACAACGTTGGAGACTGTGCATAATTGGAATCTTGATAAATTGATTCCACTACAGTAGTGTCGCCTACGCAAAACTCATGTTCTTCATCAGTTGAGTGTAGGCGCGAGTACACCAATATGGCTCACCTGCTCTGTGTATTTCGAGATCAAACGGGTGGGCGGCGTACCAGAGGCGATTTTTTTTTCTTTTGTTGCCCCCTTTTATTTGTCGTCCAGCCTGTAACTTCGAACCACACGGAAATCAATTAACTCGATGCTTTCGCAAGTCTGAACGATGTGATGCGTACATACGAATATATATCGCCGAGACTTGAGGAAGCGAAAATATTCGACTTTGAGGACCGTTCTACCAGTGACCCGTTTTCTCAATTCTCAACGTTACGTACACCTCCATATCTTCAATATCATTTTTAGCTAAATTTTACGAAATTTATATACAATTTATTTGAAAAAATGTTATCAAAATTACAAATTATCTTTTTAAATTTCCGAGGACCGTCCTCAGAAGAAATGCTCCAATAGTCAACATTGTGTAACGAGCTCAAAATGTCTTTGCCCATTTACATAGATAGCAGAGTCAGTTTACACTGTTTACTGTATACAAAAACGGATCTCATAAATTATCGTCGATACGTTACAATAAATTACCTTTATACGATTGGGGGAAGCTCGCTGGCGAGAAATATAGGATCCTTTTGCCTCAACCGTGAATTTCGATAGATACTATTATTCTTAGCACACAATGACGTATGGCAGACGTTTCGTCTTCTCCTTCTCTCTCGCTGTTGGATCACTCCTCCGCTGCTGCTTCCTCATCTCGCTGATCCTTTCTTTCCTCTCTCTCTCTCTCTCTCTCTCTCTCTCTCTCTCTCTCTCTCTCTCTCTCCTCTCTCTCTCTCTCTCTCTCTCTCTCTCTCTCTCCCTCACTCGCTCTCTCTCTGTCTCTCGCTCTCTCTCACTCGCTGGCTCTCTCGCCTCGACTGCATCTCTCTTCATACTTTCTTGGGTCTTTCGCTTGCGGTTTAGCAGACGTCCATCACTGACGAGCCATGCTTCTGTGAGCTGCGTCCCATCTTTACCGTGCGGCTTTTTGATGTCGGTCGAAATACGAGCGCATATAAGGGATAAGCGTGCGCATTCGCGGTCGGGAAAAGCCCCGCGGGATCACAGCCTTCCTTTTGTTGCTGAGCGAGGCATGAAAAATTTCGTGGTAAAAAATGACGAGCACTGTCGTCCGAAGCCTTCAATTCCACCCAACAAATATGAGAGCATTAACAAATTAAAATATAAACAATTACAATGGTAGCAATGCTTGTAACCTTTTGTACAAATAAATAGGGGACGCACGAAAGGACATAATTTGTCGACCCCTGCGATCACCCACCATTCAATTGCCACCGTACTTTCTATGCAACTTACTGAATTGTATGAAGCCATTTTTAAAATTATTTTTGCATTCCTTCTTGAATATCATTTTTTTCAGCGGTATTAGAGAGAAGGGAACTGAAAACACGATAGTCAGAGAGTGATGAAGGAAAGTAAGCTTGTATCGATAAATATAGTGTTGAAGCGCAATGAACGGTCCTTCTTATCGGTTCCATTTTTTTTAAATTATTATTAAGACGAGAGGCATTATTTGCAGGGTTAGGTTGTAATTATCTGATAAGGATTCTAAAAAAAGTTGAGTGATTTTCGGAACTTGAAACTAAAGTAGGCTATTAAAAGAAATCATTTGAATTCCAACGATGCAAACTTCTGTGACATCGCTGAAATCGAAATAAAAAATGATTCCGCCATTCCAGATAAATTTGAAATATACGCCGCCCATGAAAATGTGTTCGCTACGGTTTGAATAAAATCACTTGGTAATATTTTATTTTTCTTCTGATTGTAGTTTGTGTGCGGTTTCGTGCTACTATGGACATTGACACTAATATCAATGGACAGGCATCGATGTCTTGCCGTTCCTCCTTACAGGAGCGCTTTGACGGGTCCACGTGTGCTCGCTGCGAGTCTTCTCACTTGGATCATCGGATCGGCGATATTTCTACCAGCCGCTTTCTGGTTTAGGCCGAAGGTAAATACTTTTTCCCGAATGCATCTCCTTGGCTAAGTTTTGTGATCTGCGGCCCTCGATTTTGCGTGCGATAAAACTTTTCGATCTGTCGAATATCAATGTTCCTTTGAAAATAGTTCAATCTAAGATTTGGAGTGGTGGGGAAGCATCAATTGGAGCGTCGCTCTGACATCTGCCTACATAGCTATTATACTCCAAAAGGGATGCATACAAATGTTGCTTTATCAGGGTGTCTAATTGTGACCAGAACTGAAATTTCATAACATTTAAGGATTTTTAAGGCAAGGATTAGGGATTTTTTCATGACTTGTAGTATGACTTTCTGGTATAAAAGTATAGTTTATAATTCTTTAGTGCGACTAATTTTCGAAATTTTTATATTTTTATTCTGCTCTTGGAAACAGATGTGTGTTGTATGCCAATAAAAAGTATACGAAATAAACGAAAAGTCACTAAACTGTACAACTCCATGTGTAGTAAAAAATGTGAGACAAACATCATTTCAAGTTTGCTGTAGAGAAATATATTTTGGGAACATCTAGAAAAATATTACATACATTTAGGAACTTTGAGTAATATCATCTAGTCGTTTTACACGAATAACAAAGAAAAACTAATACGTTGAGATAACGAATCATTTTTTTTCTACTGCCTTTTTTCTAATACCGTAGATTGTTGCAAACCCGCGAGAAATTGAAATTATTTTAATACAAAAATCGGCCATGACAATGAGCGCTGCAGAGATCTTGAAAAAAATCAGGTGGTCTGGTAATTTGTTATGACATTTCATGACTTTTTCAGGGTCGATGTAATTTCATGACATTTAAGACTTTTCATGACTTTTCAGGTCGGTAGACACCCTGTTTATTCATATTTATGAGGGTGAGTCGGAAAAAAATGCATCTTTTACTGTTGCAACCGGAAGTATCAGGCATAAAAAGTATGGTAAAATTGAACTCTCTCGCAAGGAACATCAATTTGGTGTCGGGTTTCGATTTATTTGAAATCCATGTATATCGTGGGGCATTAAAAACTATTAGATACGTATTTTTTTGTCAGCAGAAAACGTATTTGAAGGGTGGAACCACCCCTTAGAATAGGGCATGTTAAAGTGTGTTTTTACAGTTTCAAACAAAAACGAAAATTCACGAAAATCTATGGCCCAACTCCGAAATTTTGCGGAAATTCGAAAAATTATCATACCTCGACGAATCAAGCGGTAGTTTTTAGAACAACTGATTACGAAGAGGGCAGGGCAGAGTTTCAAATCGAAACGGAAAAAAAATTGACGTCGATTAAGTGAAAACACTTATTTTTGGCCAAAATGCGAAAACAAAATAGGATTTGCAGTATCGGAAATGAAGAAAATTTAAAGTCGGAAATAACGAAAAGGCATTTTTCAAATAGCTGTGACTTTCATAAAAACAACGATATCAAGATTTTTAAGAAAAAAAAAATTTTGAAGATCCAAAGGTGAATTTTCAGCATTTTCAACTGGGTGTAACAAATATTAATTAATTGTGTGGAAAGTTACAAGCGCATTTTTGTGTAAATGAAATGTAGGAATAAGATCATGCTATTCACGGTATAAGATTTTTTTTTATTCCGACACAGCCTGATATATACATAATTCGTAGGCAATGTAATATCTCCACGGACTAATGGATTCGCATTTTTGTTTACGCAGGACGTAGCGGGTGCTGTGACAATTTGTACATTGGTTTTCCCGAAGAGTGACATTGTCAACATATCATTGTGTTTTACGATTCCGATAATCATAGTCGCGTGTCTATTGCCAATGGTTCTCCTCGTCTACCACTATCAGAGGATCTTCCAGCGTATTCTCGATACGAGAAGTCGATGGGCCGTTTCTTGTGTAACTCAAGTAAGAAAGGCACTCGTAAAAAAATAGATGTATATTTATATATTTTTTTAAATGAATGAATATGAATGAAAAATAAATTATTAATGACATATGCTTCAAATACGGGTTTTCCTTAGCGAACGGTTATTCATAGAATTCCGTAGTCACTGGGGAACTTTCATAATTTTGTGACACCCGTGTGTCACAGAAGAGCGCCTCTGCTCCCCTTACCTCCTGATGTAAAAATCTAGTTTTGCAAAAAATAAGAAAATGCGTTTGAATTTGAAAAGATTCAATTTATCATACTTTCGATGCTTTTTGAAAAATTTGACACGCCAAATGAGAATACGGGGACTTTAGAGTTAATTTTTAAAAACTTAAAACACTTTATTGAAATTTACAATTTGTTCTTCAGAATATACTCACAAAAAGAAAATCAAAAATGTGACCAATACTTTTTTTCAATACACATTTGCAGTAAACTAGCATACTTTTTTATGGTGGAACCTGAAGCTAATATATTCAGATCATCTTATTATAATCAATAATTTACCCAAAAACTCAATATATATTGAGTTTTCCAATGATTGCTATTAATTCATCGTTAAAAAAGGCGATACTTCTCATTACTTTAATTATTTTCGCGACAATTACTCAGTCGATCTATTTGAAACTTAGCATAATCAATCGCCTGATCCTTAATCTTGATGATATAATATATTCAG
Organism: Ophion ventricosus; assembly: GCA_963932345.1. Lineage (NCBI taxonomy): Eukaryota > Metazoa > Arthropoda > Insecta > Hymenoptera > Ichneumonidae > Ophion > Ophion ventricosus. Next base: position 14,506,247 of record OZ010713.1, read on the forward strand.
AGTTTAGAGCGATTAGTTCCATTCGTTTTGCAACCATTAACTTCTGCAGAAGCTGTTTTCCCATAAGCGACCGTGTTAAATTCATATGTTTATAACTACTTAATTATTTAGTGAAAAATTCTAAAATAATTAATGTATTAGTATTCTATCAAGAACTATCATTCCGCAAATTTTTAAGAATTTTTGCGTTTTTTTAATATCCATCCAGTAATACCTTAACTCCAGGTTCAATCCTGAAAATTAGAAACTTTCTACCACGGAGCAGTTCAACAAAAAGACAACTTCGAACAAATTGGGCCATGATATTCTATTGAGAAAAAAAATTATATTTGTCCTCTTTTTGTGCATATTTTAAGGAACCAGTGGTAAATTTCCCATAAAGTGCATTACTCTTTATTCGTCGATAAACATAAAAGTTAAAATGTCGAAAAAAATGTTCGTATACAGGCTCAAGACTCGGGATCGGGTGGTCGAAGAGATTCGGAGCTTTCAGTGGTGGGCACGCTGGTGCCATGGGCGGGAAGAAAATTATCATCGGCCTCGGTGACCGGACGCCAAGGTCGTACCGGAAGTCTCTCGCAGCACGAGGAAATTCGTTTGCACAAGCATTTGCGGGTCGTGAGAATATTGTTGCTGAACGTGGTTGCGGTGCTCGTTATGTGGCTACCGATAACAACAGTGATGCTCCTCATTTATATCGACGGCCGTAGACCCAACGAGGATACCGATTTCTTCCTGAAATCGCATCACTTCATATGGGCCCTAGTTACGGCTCAACTCAACACAGTCATCAATCCTCTGCTTTACGGTGTTTTTTCCGAAAACTTTCGCGCCTGTTTTGCAAAACTGTGGGGACGCGGTATGACGAACGGCGCGACCGGAAGTGGGGAGCGTGGTAGCGGTGGCGGTGGCGCAGGTGGCGCCACTGGCGTGCGAAAAGGCGCAAGATCGCTCGAGGCGCTTCAGGGCCGATTAGCTACGTCGAGAACCAGCGGCAGCGTCAAAAATGCACCGCGCGCAGCCAAGAATAAGAGCTCGAGTTGCAGCATCGGCAGCATAATCGAGGTGCCAGCCTCGGAAAAACTTTGAACAATTGACCAATCGTCAAGTGGCTTTGAACTGTGTGTTTTGTACTCTATATTTTTAGTGAGGCGGGTAACGCACGCTACCGAAAGATTTCAGCTGTGCGATGAACTTTGCAATGACTCTCTGGATAAAGCGACGCGAGGGGAAGGAGAGGGGACACGTGGTTATCGTATAATCGCAAATCCAGATTAAAATCATCAAAGATCTAATGATACGAACTCGTGTAAAATCGTTTTCCCGAGAGTTACTATTGTAAAATGTTCACAGTCGTTCGTTGTACTCCTAAAAGCAGTATTGAGGTAAGCGCCCACAGGTCGGCATCGTACGGATTGCACGAAACGGATTTATTCGGCGTAGTGCCGGGTAATGCGTCTACTGCACGGTCTTACATACATAGGTCTGGAAACTTATAAGGTTGGGAGCAGGGGGTGACAGGGTATGTGTCCCCTTAACAATCGATGTCTCGGTTATTGACGCCACCGGAAGCAACCCACCATGCGGCGCTAGTAGTCACCCGCGTTACCCCCAGTCCGCAAAACGTCTCGCCGCATCATTTCAAACCTCCGCAACCTTGACATTTTCTTTGGTTTTCACCGTTTTCCCGATTTTTTATTTAAAAGTGTCCAATTTTTAGAAGGTTTTCTGCAGTTTGGTGCAATAAAAAAGTAGTGTGGTGATTCGTCATCAAAGTGATTTAAAAAAAAACATTTTCGGTGGTTTTCGTTTTTATATTTAACAATAGCTGCGTTTATGGTTCTTGGCTGCACGTCGGGTTATAAATCAAAGAAGGAAAAGTCACATTTGTTCACTATACTCCGTGAATCAGAAGACCTGGAATTACGCACAGGCATATGTATCAATCCGAACGCGTCGAAGGCAGACACTGCGCGATTGGAATGGGGGTAACGCGGGTGACTACCAGCGCCCCTCGTTGAGAGTGTCAATAAGGGGTACATGATATTCCAGGAGTGTCACCCCCATGGTTGGGAGTGACTCGTATAATGAGACGATTTGGTAGTTTTCGCCACCTGAAACGCTGGTACTTTGACGTGAGCCCATCAAAATCAGGCCTGAACAGCTGTGTAATGGTGCAGATTTTTCGGAATAAACACTATTTTTAAGGTATTCCTTTCAAGAAACCGAATATTTAACAATTAACTAATTTCCATCTGCAATTAAGTAAAAATACATCCCAGCATACTGGTAACATTTCATGCCAAGATACCGAACTTTTAAAGAAAAAATTACGACTTTAAAATTCGTCTATTTTATGCAGCACTTTATGGAGATGACATGCTGGCCATATTTTTGTCTCATAATTTATATAGTAAATAGCTACAAATGTCTGATGTAAGCTGCGCTAAGCATGTCAAAAATTCTGAAGTTTCCGTAACGATGATAAAAACGGGGGGTCACCGAATGTTTAAAGAAAATATTAATGATAAAACTTAGAAAAATGTAACTAGCAGAAGAATTTGCGTAACCGTGACTTTTCCGAGAACATGTAAAAATGTCTAAATCTAATAAATGTATGCCAATTTTTTTATTCCAATCCATTCTTGGGTATAACGATTGATTGTAAGTTATTTTTACTAAGCACCATTGTAATCTTTTAATGATTCAAAAGGGACCCAGCTTATGCGCCCACAAAATACGGCCCTCCGCGAAAGGAATACCTCAAGAGCGATATGAATGGGACATGATTCAGTTTTTGTACTATTGATCCTACGGCGAGAATGACAATTATTTGAGATTAAAAAAATGCCCAAGCTTGTTAATTAATGGCATCTGTAACCATCAAGCGATAGACCACGATTTTTCAAACAGTCAAATATAATATATTCTAGTGCAAACGTGTTGCGACGTCTTTAGCAACTTTCCATTTTCGACGCGATTCTTCGTCCTGTGGAACTTTAAACACTGAGCACTTTCCACTATCGTTCTTAAAATGTTTCCAACAGTTCGGTACGATGCACGCCTTAGGCATTTTCTGAATTAGATAGACCATTAAGTTTCTGTCGACACGACAACGGAACACGGAAACACCATTCAGAATTTAAGGTGGTTATATCTTTCTGTGTATCTATATCTACGAGACCCTTACATGACGGCGCTCCCAGCGGATAGATGAGGAACTAAGTTTGTGCCTCACTAAAGCTGACACTTTCCACCACTCATAAACGCCGGAGTTTCCAGACCTGTATGTAAGACCGTGGTCTATTGTAATCCGCAGCATTCGGATTGCCGACGCCACGGCCATTTGCAAACAGATATTCAACATTAGGATTCAAATTTTCGTAGCGAACGGACGTCGAAATATGTCCTAGGACAAGACAAATAGTGTGTGCGAGCCAAAATGGAAAGTGATGAAGAGCTTGTCGTGGTTGCATGCTTGCTAGCAGAATAAGAAGAAAGAAAAAGTAAGAAACGGAAAATATGGGGACATGACATATTCAAGAAGAGATCGCAGTACGGAAAATGCCATACCCAATTTCCTGTTTAACGAACGACGACGTACAATTTTTCCAGTATTTTCGTATTTCTCGATGCAAGTTTGCGGCTTTTCTTGACATTCTGAGATCACATTTATTTACGAGTGCGGCCACTGATCGGCAATCTATATGACGTCATCGGCACGCATCGGAAAAATTGCCCCTCCGAGAAATCGCGTCGGCATTACCGACGGTCCGATGCGTGCGATCCGTACTTGTAAGCCTAACTATACAAAGAATACTAAAATCTGTTTGAAGCGATCCGTACAATACGTTCGATGCCGATCTGTGGACGCTTACCGTTGAATGGAACCTTTCCGGCGTAATAGAAAAAAAAATTCTCCCGAAATTTAAAATGATCTACCAACGAACAGACTGTACAAATTAAGTAGGATCAGTTTAGGTTCGGGAAATATGAAGGAAAAAGATTTTGCTTCACGCTACCAGCTTTCTTTCCCTGAGTAAAGTAAATAGAAATTATTCCAAGTTTCCAATAGTTATTAAAATTTTTTTAACTGCTGTAAATTTGATTATCATGTATATATATTTATTTTACAATTTTTTACACAATAATTCGTCGTGAATTCGTTTTGGTCAATTTTTCGATGAACTGGCGTTCTGATTTGTATTGAGATATTATACATGTCGTATAATTCATGAGTGGTTAACGGCGTAGGATAGTTATCACAAGATTCAAGGATTTCCGATGATCCAAAAAGTGCGACAAACAAGTGTGAACCGGAAGTGAATCTCAAAAGCGATTATCGTGTCGACGGCAGCAACGTGTCCCTATTTCCGTAATGGGATCACAAATGTTTCCGAATCCGATACATGTCTGATAAACCACGAGTTTTCCTCCACTTCTAGCCAAAAATGTACCACGACTATGGCACAAATTTAATTCTACGGGACTTTGTTTGCGCTTACGCGAAAAACAAAATTGTATGCGACGATATAATTTTAATATGTCACATCTATTGTCATAATACATTGTACAAATGAAATATATATTTTTTTATATTTTCGATAAATATATACATATGAAACTCAGCTGGCAAAAAATTATTTAACTTAGGTGTTTATCATGTAGAATATAGGTAATGTATATTTAAATAGTAAAATTACATATTTTCGCATATAAACTGACATACAAATTTAATGTATAACTTTGCCACTGAAAAACATATTTTCGATATTTTACACAATCAACATCCAAGTTAAATACTTTCACATCAGTTGTATTCCCATATATTCGTATATGTAACTCAGCGAAAAACAATGTGTTTAACTCAGATGCTATTTATGTAAAATATAGATAATGTTTATTTTAGTGGCAAAGTCTTATATTTTCACATATAAACTGTCATGGAATTTTTTTTCGCGTAGGCCACAAGGTCGATATCGATGAAACATTCTATTCATGTATAAATATACGATGTGTATACTCCATAATTGTAACTCTCCTCCCTCAGAATGTACAATTTTGTAAATTCGAAATATTATACACGAATAAATGTATTTTCTAAATATTCGTCGTAGTCGAATTTGTCTACCTTTGAAAGTACTGATCCAACGTGACACTGCTCATTGTCGTTTGTTACTCAATTATATGCGATGCACATTTGCTCGTTGTTATTATGATGAAGATTCTGTTAGATTCAGTACTGACTTGAGAGAGAACTATTTTTTTACAGCTTCTATTCTTGTCCGAGGTATCCATACTGTGTTTAAGTTTAATTAACCCTGCAGTGACCTTCAAGGTCAAAGGGAACCGGTGACTTAAGTACATATCTATACGTAAAATTTCCCGCTCTATCGATTGCCGACGTCAAAAAAGGGAGTTCCCATTTGAAAAACAAAAGTTGACCTTGAAATAACCTTGAAGGACATCGCCAAGGTCAAAATGAAGGTCACCATTGAATTCCTTGGGAAAAGTTACTTCAAGAACGACCTTAACATTTTGGGAAATTGTCTTACCTGCGGAAATATTCAGCCGTCCCGTTACTTTTGTGACACCCTGTATATGCGCCTTTCCCGCGTCTACCGTGCTGCCCCCACTACTCGACCGCTTTCACGCGCTCATCCGTTTTCAGTCATGTTTGCAAGTATTTCTCACCTGTTTCGCAGCATTTCAACGCAAAATGAGAATATACGTTTTGTAGTACTATACTTCTACTTTCAAAATCTGTTTGGAAAATTGAAATGGGACCATCCATGACGCATCCAGGCACACTGCAAGATAGGGCATTATAAAATTCTAATAGCAATTATGCAAAAACGAATTATCCAACACGCTCTGGATTGTGCACACATAAAGTACCTATCAATCACAACTATCTTGCGGAGAGCCTGCGCTACAACTTGAAAAATGGTGGCGTTATGAATTTTGAAAAAAAAACACTGATTTTTTTGGTTTTTCTCCGTTAATAATAATCCGATCGAGTCGTTCCAGCGCTCATTTTTTTTACATTTTGATTTTCTACATTTCGTCTTTTTAGAGCGTCAAGATTGCTTCATTAGTTTTCATTGTACAAGCGAAACACGGAAAAAAACACGATTTTTTGCTTTTAAATGTTTATAAAAAATTAATAAATGATAGATGTGAGTAGGAAACATAACAGAATATAACTACGCACTGTCTTTCGTGTGACGGCACAGCCGGTATCCTGTTAGTATTTTTGTCACAGGATCACTTATTATCTGCTATATTACTTGGCCTAGTATAGCTCCGGAAATATTCAAGAACAACGCAACCGTGAACCTACGCTGTTGACCTGGATTTTATCTCACGAAGTGTCGTTCGTACAAAAATCGTTCGTCAAAGAACACTACGATGCACACACTTAAAAAAGAAAAACTACTTTGCATAATAACATTTAAAGCTTAAACGCGCACGAAATGACTCGAGTAACTGAAAAAAAACGTATCCGGTACTCTTGATCTGTAAAATGATGAATTTCGATCGATGCACTTTACGAATGATCGGAACAAAAATTTGGCGATTCAACACAAAACGCAACAACCCGCGAAACGACAATGGCAGCCGGAAACGTTTGAGTTCGAAAAATAACCGTCAGCGCCACAACCGTTAACGGATACCGGACGAAATTAATTCGAATTGCGAGCACGGTGCGCGTATTCTTTTTACTTTGTACTTTTGTTCTTTGGAGTTGAATTTTTTTTATAAGAGTTTCATTTTTCACTGAGGAGTCAACGTTGATGATAAATGTGTACATAATAAAGGCGAATACGTGAAACATGCAGATGCCTCTTGAAACTGCGCCCGGAAGCGCGGTAAGCAACGCGAGCCAGGTGCTGCCTCTGCCGGCTGGGCCGCTCATCTATACAATATAAAGGGTGTCCCAAAATTCACACATGTTTTGATAGAAAACACTGGTTTTTATTTTAAAATTGTAAATTTTTTAATTGATTCATAAAGTATACAGTATAGGGTTATGCATGCAATAGCATATGCATTTGTTTCTCAACAATCCCACGTGGATTTTCTGAACCCCAAATGCGACAATTTTGTCGATTAAAGAAGCCATCAAGATGAAAATGAGCCTCATTGCTGAAGATAATGTTGTTCGAAAAATCAGCATCCACTTGTTGTCGTTCCATAATCCATTCAACGAACTCTCTTCGCTATGCGTGGTCAGTAGGCTTCAGTTCTTGAGTCAATTGAACTTTGTAAGCATGAAGATGCAAATCTTTCGTGAGAATATAAACAGTTCCGTGACTGACGCAAGCGCAATTAGGATCGCTATCGGGCCAATCAGATCTACAGTACGCACGCTATGTACGCTGTAAGCGCAATTTGGACTGCACCCATATAGTAAACAACGCACGGCCTAAACCGCTGAAGATACAAACATGAAATTTAGAAGATATGTTTCTTAAAAGGTGTAGAGGTGCACTAAGCATTAGATACACTAAGATATGTTTCTTAGAAAGTGTAGAGGTGCACTAAGAAAGAATTTTTCGAAAATCAACTCTTAAGGGGGTGAATGGGGTGTAAAAGTTTGTATGGAAAATTGTACTCCTTGCGTGTATCAATTTGAAACTTGGTACAAATATTCTTCAAAACAAATAACAAAAGGCATATGTTAGGATTTTTAAAAACAATATCTAATTAGGGGTGCAACGGGGAGTTGAAGTTTGTATGGGAAAATCGAATTCCCTGTTTTTATCTCAATGAAATTCAGGAGATGTGTTCCTTAAAGGGCGTAGAGGTGCACTAAGGATTTTTCGAAAATCAACCTCTAAAATGATTAAATGGAATGTCAAAGTTTGTATAGAAAATTGTATTCCTTAGGTATATCAACTTGAAACTCGGTATAAATATTCTTTAAAACTAATAATAAAACGCATTTTTAGGCTTTTATAAAGCAACTCCTAATAAGGGGTGCAACTGATAATGAAGTTTCTATCGGCCAAATTCCACGCGGGCAAAGCCGCGGGTGGGAGCTAGTTACCGTAATTTGTGCGCCGCGCGGCTGTATCTCGGGTGGTGAGGACTTTGATTTATTGTACTGTTCCTCACTCCATGTCGTTCATTAATATTAGATAAATAATGGATTCGTAAATTCATATAAAATTTATTTAGATTATAATTAATAATCTTGTATTAGTACACAAACGATATGAGCTAATATTCTTTCATTTGGTACGGAATGGTACCTTTGTTCGGCAGCAGGTACAAAAGTACATTTAGTCATAACCGTTAATGAAATATATGTTCTCTTTCGTAAGAGATACTTATATTCGGTCCGTTGAGTAACGAATGTGTTTAACTTTTGGAAAAGCGTAAAAAAAATAGGTTTTTTGCTCAAAATCTAATCTTTTTGAAAAATGTCTCACCAGTTACGAAGTAAAGGTTTTGGTTTTTCTTTTAACATTCTTATTTTATTCAAAATACTATTTTCTCATACACGAATATATAAATATGTATATATAGTTAATATAACTTTTCATACTCTATTAATATCACCTTTTGCGAAGGCCATTCGTCAAGTCTTATTAGTTAAACATATTTGTAATCCGCGATCAAGAATACGGAAAAAGCAGATGGAATCCAACAAACAAAATTTTTTGTCCAGTAACGGTATTTTCATTGTTAAACGAACGAAAACATTAAAGTAGAGTTAAAAAATAATAATGGTCCGTGAAGAAAACCAGGCAAGGAATCTACGTTTTTTTTTTCAGAAATTTTTCAGTTCTCTGCGAATGGTTTTCTTCATGACTGATAGTTTTTTGATACTCAAGCCACCTTCGCTACTGAGGTTGCGCAGAGCGGCGAGTTTAGCGTTTAAAAATTTGCTTCGATCTCCGAGGATTTGTGCATCAGTGTCGGGTTTTGGATTTTTCGTGTAATCTCTTATGAGACACCAAGCTCTGCCTTCTTCCGCCAGGCCCACAAGGTCCACTTGGATCTTCGTTCGATCGCCCAATCTTTCGTCGTTCATGCTCAACACCAACGTAGTCTCCGAGTCCTCGATAAATTTGACGCAATAATTGAGCCGTTTGTTGTAAACGAGGCCGGCGATTATGTGACAATTGAGCGGCAAAGCGACGTCAAATTTTATCAACACGAACAGTCGTCCGGCTGTTCTCTCGACTCGAACTTCCGGCAAATACACGATTTTCTGCTTGTGCGAATATATAGTTATCCTCTTGACTTTTTCCTGCTCCTCGAGCAACTTCTCGTTCCACTTGTGCAATTCCTTGGCTCTCTCGCATATCGCGTCGACGATTCTCTCCGAACCGCGGAGCATCTCGGGCTTGAGACGTATGAATTCCTCGTGCGCGGACTTTCCCAGCCCAAGCGACTCGACATCGAAATCCAGAAGTTGACTCGTGTCCGTCAAACAAATCAGTCGTTTGTTCTTGTAGTTTCGTATTGCTACGAATCTCTTGTACTCCATTTGCGTTTTGTGAAACGTATCATCCTTTATCGACTTGATCCAGTAGTGAATTCGCGTCGCGTCGATGTGAGCGAGCCATATCGCGTCGTCAGCTTCGTCGCACACTCCGGCGCATAGTCCACATACGTCGTTGTCCAGATATACCTTTTTTGACAGATTACAAAATATTAATTTTCATCGATCCGTACGAATTTCCGTATGAAAAGAAGTTAAGGGTACCCCGCCTATCAATTTTTTTTTGGCTTCTTTTCTACAATGTTTTCATTTTATGACATCTCAAGAATCTCGTGCCTAAGCTTCACGTCGAAATTCCAAATAGTTCAGATTTTACTGGCAGGTGAGTGAACCCGTGCGCAGGTAGTGAGAGAACAATTTCAATCGCGTTCTCGAAACGACTTTGGTCAGCACGGTGCACACGATATGGCTATAGTAACCGACTGATTTTAATAATCTTTTTCTCATACTGTTCCTATTCGTAGTCGCTAGAGTGACTGGTAGAATCGTCAAATTGCAGCCCCGCCGTTTTTCGTTAACAAATGTATGCGCCAAAAAATATAGTATAGTTGATAAACGTGTGAATGGAGACTCAAAGGTTTTATTCCGATGTTCAGCAAAGTTCCGGCATAGCATACTTATAATTGTTGGAGTTATATTCTACTTGAGGCATGGAAGAAAAATTAGCAGATGTTTCGTTATATGTATCATTTCGGTAGCTTAATTTATGCCAAAATAACTGTGTTTTCACGTGTTTTTTGTTCCGTTTTTAGGATACCGTAGAAACTCTAATAATTTTGGCACAGCCTTATTTCCGTCTCATTTCGGTACATCTCACACGACCAAGCTCAAAACGTTGAATTTTGCATTGCTAGGATGCAACGAAAATGAATTCCTTTCAAATGCTCAAATTTTTTTTACGGCTTCATGCTGAGTAAATCACTCTAACGTTTTTACGTATTCTTATTAGAGATTTACGATCTCAATTAAAAAAAAAAAGACTTTGTATATTGATCAACATAAATAGATGAAGAATTAATAAAAAATCGTTGCATTCCAATACTGCAAATTTCAACGTCATCCAAACTCTGACAATTACGGGATTCTGTAAACTACCGCTCTTCAACAAATAATAGATTGATACAGCAATCTTTCCGCTAGTAATTATGCATAGTCCGACATATGCTTGATCATAATTTTTCCTATAATTTTTCTTCAATAAATGCCTCAAAGTGACTGCACAAGCGACTAAAGATCTAGAAATTTTAGCTAGAATTGAATGAAAAATGGAAATACAATTCTCTTGGCATATTCGGCATTTTCGAAATTCACTCTAGCACGCCTCGTGCAAAGTAAGTAACTTTGAACCTTGTCGAAGATCAGTTTTCCCTTGACGACATAAACCAAATCAGCCGTGTTGTGGGCGACAAGAATTATACCGGCGATCGATTCCCCTCTGAGTATCCCTACGATATCGATGATTTCGTGCTCGCTTCGATGTATCAGTTGCGTCTCGTTGTGCGCTATCTTGAAGACCCTCCTGTTGTTGGCCACAATGCATATGTCTTCGTCACGGTCCTGTTCCGGCGCAAGAAGCGCTCGTCTCAGAGTTACTTCCGAATTCTTGGAGTTCAGCGATATGTCCCGAAGATTGTGAGCACCATCGGAGGACGACTCGAGTTGGAAGAGACGCCTGTCGACTTTGGTGGACTTGTTTTGGGAGAGGAGCCAATTATTGTCGGGTAGAAAGACTTCGTAGAAGACAGGGCCATTGGCGATACCAACTGAGCTGAGGGGTGAGAACTTGTGCGTTCTCAGGAGCTTGTAAACTCCGACCGGATTGCACAGGATAAAAACTCTGCTGTCGAAGCAACGAAGACCCCTTATTTCGCGCGGCGCAACAATCGTCGTCAGTTTTACGGTAGTCACGGACTTGATGTAAGGAAATATTACGAGTTTGTCGCCGCTCCAGGCAAAACACATTTCCTCGCCATAAAAATCGAGAACCTCGAAATTCGTTGGCACGAAATTTGCCGATATCAACATATTAACCAATTATTTTTCTACGAAAACTTCATTTGTGATAAGAACAAAAAAAAACGACGAAATTGTCGATCGTGTTTGTTTCGAAGGTTCAACTTCTTGAGGTTTAGAAAAATTCGGGTTTGCCGCTTGTGAATTGGTCACGAATGCATTTTGAATACTGCCGCAAACTCGTAAAATGATTTTTCGAAACCCCTTAATTTTCTGGCATACCTAGCTAAAATTGTGTACTAAGTAACACGATATTTCTTCATTGGTGTATCAAATAGAAATAATTGTGAGGAACAATGTTTCGATCCCAATATCAACAAATACGAACATAACCACACTCTTTTGTTTACGTTTCGTTTGGGAATAAGTGGAAAGCACAACGTTGGCACAACGTCGGCAAGCATGAGCGGGGGGGGGGGGAGGAGAGAAAGCATGCGATTGCGAGACGATCTTCGAACCGAAGATTTGTTGCAGATTTTAAAAAATCGCACTAGGGGCATTTATTTCGATCAAAATCGATAATTTAGCATCGACAAGACTGTCGAGAACTCGATTGGTCCGCTGGCTTTAAATTAGTCATAATCAATGGAGCTCAAGACTGAGAAAATGGGTTGTGTAGGCTTTCATGCGATACAAAGTCGTTGTGGTCACGAATTTTCCAGTCCCATCCTCGTTCAGGCTTTATTCAGCCATTGGGTCGGAATTCGTTCTAATCAGCCTTGATCGACAGAAAAACAGCTGAGGGTGTTCCACTTAGGACGTTTCGTAGTCCATTGCTCAACTACGCTCATTAAAAATACATGTACCCCAAGTGTACGCAGAATGGAGGACTGTGATTTCCTTGTGGTAGCTCTAGCGGTAAAGCGAATGCTTAAACGCAGATTTAACCGTCATTTCTTGTTCGATTGGTTGGCAGAGAAATTTGCGATAGTATTTGGTATTCAATTCGCATTGTTTGACGGTCGGGAGTTCAGTTACACCGGTTTAAGGAGGTACGATCATGGGGTCGAATCTATCTTTCGAGCCTGAAATTTTTATATGATGTTGACGAATACGTTATGCACCCTTCGGAAAAATTTGAGCTATATTGACCATTCAGTTTTTTCGTAATAAAATTGCAAAGTCGAGCATTTTGAGCTAGTGAACCCCGTCGTCTTATGGAGACGGTTGACCGGAAGTGCGGTAATCACGGTTTTCGAAAAATGATATTTCGAAAAATGAAAAGCTACCAAACGATTTCAATGCGCTACTAAACGACCAACAAAAGATTGGTAAAACAAAGTTCGAAAAGTTGAAGTCGGGGGGCTAAATTTGGCGAGATGCATCAGTGAACGGGAGACCTTGGTGTCGATACTTGATTAAAAATTTGTGACCAAGGAATCAGAACATGTGGCTTTTCCCGTACCCTCGTCAAATGCGGTATGGCGTAGCTCAAGACGGCTGTGGACGCAACGGAAGTTAAGTTATAATAGATTAGCGTAGTGCGGGTAGGGAGCGATAGGAAATTGTTCAATTGGGAAGGGTAATACGTACAAACCCGCAAGGGCATACGTTGGAATTTAGGAAATAAATATTCTATCCATTGATGATGAAATACACATACACAAAGTGATAATTAGACCAGTCCGGACATACGGTATCCGATAGAGGAAATCGGTTAATAAATCCAACGTAGAAATACTAGAAAGATTCCGATTAAAAAATTTGACAATAATTGCAGACGCCCCTTGGTACGTTACGAACAAAACAATACACAACGATCTAGAAGTGACCTTATTAAAAAAAAAAAAAAGACAGCCAAAAAGTCAGCAAACAATCCGTGGAAAGGCTCCGGAACCATCTCAGCACGCTGGCCAGTGAATAATTTGATCGCTGTAACGAAATCAAAACACTCACGTGTAAAACCTCTCGGCTTTACGAATCGCGTCAATTGTTGAAAACCCTTAGGAGGAATGTCATTGGACATTCGATTTACAGTGGGCAAAAATTAATTGATATAAAATATGTCAATTTATAGAAAGAAGAATTAGAAAAATGTGACTAGCAGCAAAATTTCCGTAATCGCGACTTCTCAGAGAACATGTAAAAATGTCAAAATTTGCAAAATTTATGCAAAATTTTTCTATCCCGTTCATCGTTGGTAGAATAATTGATGGTAACTTATTTTTTATTAAGCGCCACTGTAATTTACTAATGACTTGAAAGGGCCCTGGCTTATGCGCCCACAAAATACGGTCCTCCGCGAAAGGAACACTTTAAGGAGGTAAATAAATCGTGGGGACGAATCCAACTTTCGGGCCTGAAATTTTTATATGATGTTGAAGAATACGTTATGCACCCTTTGGAAAAATTTGAGCTATATTGACTGTTCAGTTTTTTCGTTATAAAATTGCAGAGTCGAGCACTTTGAGCTAGTGAAGCACGTCGTCTTATGGCCGTCTTATCGACCGGAAGGTCGGTGATCACGGTGTTGCTACTCACGTATCCAACTGAGGTCATTGGAAAACTGAAATTTGATAAATTAGACATGATATTGTAAAAAAATCGTAAATTCGAACTTCACCGTGTAGTTCAAGCACTACATTATAAAACGGTTTCAACTTCCGGTTGAATATTATCATAATGACGAAATAGTACCCATAGACTTGCCAACGTCGGGCGTAATAGCTGATTCGTTTGGCGAGCATAACCTAGCTCTGTAGCGAGATTCTGTAACTCGGTAGCGACAGTTTTCGTTGTCGCCGGCTAGCGACAGTTTTCGTTGTCGCCGGCTAGCGACAGTTTTCGTTGTCGCCGGCTAGCGACAGTTTTTGTTGTCGCCGGCTAGCGACAGCCAATCGCATGCACGATCAGAAGAAAGGGCGCCTCTTATTGGCTGTCGCTAGGTAACGATAACGAAAACGGTCGCTACCGAGTTTCAGAATCTCGCTACTGCTTGGAAATCGTCGTGAAGACTCCAGAGTCGTTGAGAAAGCTAATTTTTCACTTTTTATTAGTAAATATGCAATAAATAAAATATTTACCCCAAATTTAGCACTAATTCGACATAACTTAACATAAATCAGAACACCCGTGGGGTGACATAAATTTAGTCTGTCTTGACCCTAAGTTGACGACTACTCCGTACCTCATCCTTAAACGTGTTTTTCACGAAACTGTTTTTCAAAACGCTGTACACGATTTCTCGACATCTAATGAATGGATTACTTGAAATTTGGTATACTTATTCAGAGTAATATTATAGTAATTTAGTCTTGATCGGCGTTTTTCTTCTCAACTTTTTTTTTCATTAGTTATTAACAATAATGTCATTTTTCCTCAAAATTGAAAAACATTGTTTTATTGAAACCCGATTACAAAATGAGCTTGGTCAAGTCTTAGCCAAAGGTCCTTTACGAGATTGGTTAAAACTTCTTTAATTGTTAATTTTTTTAAATGAAATTTGCTACACAACTTCGTTAATGTACAAACAAATAAATGTCCAAACGATTTATCAATCATCTTACTTATTGCTTCAAAAATAAAATAAAAAATAACCCTGATTTTCAGATCGTCACAATAGCCTAACCCCTTAAACGGTGAACTTGGTTGAAAAGCCTACACGAAATAAAATCAAACCTAACACAGACCACAATGTTTCCTGTTCATTATGATCTACTGATCACATTTCCAATGTTAGGTAGTGTCAAGGTTTAGCGTTTAAACTCTTATTAGCAAGGAATATTTGTCCGTCTTCTTAATAAATTTGAACGAGGACTGCGATTAGTTTATTTATCTTAAAGAAAATTTAATAAACTGAATGTAAACATTTCAGCGTCATCAACAGAATCAAACCGTTGAGCGAGAGATCAAAACTCACTAATGTCGATTATTATTACATAGAACATATAACATTGGTTACTCTAAAAATTGGCACGGTCAGTGCAGGTTTCTGCAGAATTTTTTTTTTTTAATTTCACTCGATGTAGTCTTAACTTTGATTTATAAAAGCCTCGGCTTCTCGTCTATCTCAACTCAAATTTTCTGACGAGTAGTTGAACAGTTAGTTCCGAGACGTTTGTGTGGTATTTCGGGAAGGCCAAGCAAGGATTAAGCAGTCTATGTACAGAAATGTTTTATTCTTAAATTATGCACAAATTGCAATCAATACAAATGTATCTGAAACAAGCAAGTTGGGGGATATCTCAGTTTTTTTCGGCTGCCAAAAACGATATTCAGATATTGTGGCAGCTATATATATACTTTTTTTTAAATGTTAGGTGTCCTTTGCGTCGCATAAAGATTATCGCGTACACTTGTTCGTATCGCATCGTGTATGGTAGTATGAGACACGTCCGATCGGGTGTTGTCATATCCGGAAGAAAAGAGTCGATAGCTTTAAAATGACGCACATTTTAAAACTACCGACCGTATCTATTTTTTTCATATTTTTTCTTCTTATTTATGGTTTTTTTTTCTTTATAGCTTAGTATAGTAAAGCTAGTTTATTTGTTCAGACATCCACATTTCGACTAAGTAGTATTATAGTAATAAAGGTATGCGCTAAGTCTGCACTTCAGCTAGATATCATAAAACATGTATCGTTTTTTTGTTTTTTTTTTTCGTTTTTTTTTTCATCTCTGGCACATCATACATTGGTATCGCTAAATATATGTTTACTTTCTGTTCTCTTTCTTTCTCTCTCTCTCTCTCTCTCTCTCTCACACACTCTCTTACTCCCTCGTTCTTAATCTCCGTTTTCTTCTCCATCATGTTTAAAGAATTGCAGTAACCGAACGGATCTATCAGAGTGTACCAATGGGAATAAGAATAATTGTTTGTAAACGGCTGGAGGGAGGGCAACGAAAAAGGAACGAAAAAAGAAACAGAAAAACGGAAAAATTAAAGATAATATACGTAAATTGAGAAAAAAAAATAAACAAAAGTACACTGAGGGAAAAAATCGATCCCAAATCTGCACAAAACATTTTAGTGTTACGTCGCCCATTCACGACGAAAGAAGCCGATTGTTCTTTTTTTTTTATTCATCGAAACTACGAGCTACGACCAACACGCGCTATTCAGGAAGAAAAACGTAAAGGGAAAAAAAAATGCGCAACAATTGGTCAAGTGACATCGCTGATAATGGTAAATTAACGAAAATGTAGATTAAAGGGAAGAAAAAGAAAACAATTTCAAGTTGTGCGGGAAATAGAAGAGGCAACATTAAAAGAGGGCAACGGGTAGAAAAGTATCGTAAAATCACGAAATTCCTACAGCTGCCGCATGTCGTCGTTTAGAAAAAGAAAAAAAAGAAAAATTTGACAACGACAAACTATTTTTGTTTTATTTTTCCTCTTCCGCACTGAATTTCATTTTAGCAATGACGCGTGTTTACTTGATGTGTAAAAAGTCACTTGCGCGCCACGATCACACGAGTACTCTTCCGAAGCAATTTCTCCATGATCGATTCTCTTTCTTCTTTTTTAGCGTTACCTTTAACTACAATACGGGAAGTTATTCTGTGTCTGTTTTTTTTTTGCCCTCGTTCCTTCATTGAATTTGTCCGAACCGAAAAATAAAGCCTTTAACGCCATTCCTACAATGAAATTCGTTCTTTATTTAATTCAATCGATCTGTACGTCGAGAAAGTATAATTAATCATCGAATTCTTTTAAACGTGTGGACGAATGTTTCTGGATGTGCTGATATTGTGTTTATTGCATCGCCGAAACGAACCCTATCGAGTACGGAAGTCGATTTTTTTTTTGGTGTTCCATACGAGAAAAAGGGGCGAAAAGATAATAATGCCTTAGGCACAGTTCCACAATCCGGGTTCGGGGCGGGGAAACTGGACTTGTAATTTCGTTCTATTTCGCCAAATAGTTCTCTATATCTTCCGGTGAATGCGTCCATATATCAAACATGATAGCATTATTTTACTATCATCAAACTAAACCATGCATTGGATATTGAATATGTCCTTAAACGTGTTTTTTTTTGTATTTTTTTCTTTTGAAGTTTTTTTTCCTCATTTTTCTTTTCCGTCAAGGAGAAAAAAGAGACGATACTTTTTAACAACTGTCGTTATCGTTAATCGGTAATAAACAGTCTTAAAAACGAGTATAGACTAATTCTTGTCGTGTCTCCGGAATTCATGGCGAGTCCTCTTTTGTATGGTGGTTTTTTTTTTTATATTCGTCATCATGTTTACGTGCTGGATGTTGATAGCTCTTCTTAGGTTTTCTCAGTGTTGTTAATGCTGTTATTGTTATTTTCTTCTTCTTTCTTTTATCAAAATCGGTATGTCCATGGCAGCTTTTACGAAATATTTGGGCGTACGAAAGCGTTTAGCCACTGGTACCATTAACCAGAGCTTCCTTAGGCTTATTGCTCTGCGATATCCGCGAGTGACGAAATCTTTGTTCCCTTTGACCCTTTGGACCTTGCGAACTGTTCGATACGATCATTTCGTTGGCCGGCATACCCTCTTTGCTCGTCACGGACGACTGTTCGCCCGGTCCCGCGTTATTGCCTATAAAAAAATAAGTTTTTCTTTTGTTTCTCCTATGTCAACTTTATTCACGCGCCTTTGTTATTAATTATATATTTTTTTTCTGTACCCACGTTCAGGATATTCGCGTGCAACGTGCATAGTGAATTTAACCGCACGTCCTAAAGGTTTTTCTAATCAAGGAACTGTGAAGGTTTAGAAGGGAAGGGGGGGAGGCTATGGTTAAATTATTTGCAAAAAGTTTACGAGGTATTTGCTTAACCGAAAAGTTTAAGGTCACGGATCAACGAAAATAATTGTACGGCGGATAAGTCTGTTATTTTTTTCAGTCTTCCGTTCTACTGATGTACTTCATTGAAACTGTTTAGGAGATGAATTCTCATCCGATTATTGTGGGTAGCAATCGGTCATAATATGATAATAAAACATTTTCAATAACTTCTTCCACATGACTCGGGGTATTTGCGAATGTAGAAAAAGATAAGATATGAACAAAAATAACGATCTCTAACAACAAATATAAGTCGTTTCGTTTGATAACAATGTCTGAAATGAAAGTGTGTCTTTAAAAATAGGAATTATCGTGTAATCACCAGTAAATCCAATAAAATTATTGAAATCAATGGACATTCACAAACTAGCGATCTACAAAAAAAAACGACCAATGCAAACATTAAAATTGAATAATCGCTTGCGCGAGGATTATGCTTAACTGGTGAGGTTCTGTCAACGAGAAAAGAGGCACGTTAATGTAGTTCTCGCGCTACAATAGTGTAAAAAAAGTTTTCCTTGACATGTTAAAATGTACAAATTGTTGAGCGTTGAACTTTCGATTCGATTGTTAGAATTGTCTGTGTGAACGCACTCGTATACGATAAAGTATTCTCTTTGGTGAACATTAATCTTTTTTGAGCTTATATTTTGAAAAGAAAAGCGGTTAAACGTTTTTTTTCATCCTTATATTAGTCTTCTCTGATCTGGTAATTATTTAAGAAGATATATCGTTGCGAAAACTTGTAATGTGTGAATAGTTCCGAACTTTGGCATAAAAAATCTCAGGTTAGAAACGGTAAAGCTCTTTGAAATTTCACAAACAGGCATTTGCGTTCTTTTCACCCACTATACATTTTAATAAATTCTATTAGTTAATAAAATTATTCAACACGCCCAAACATACGAGACAGTGGCAGAAAACGTGTTAAAATATACCTTTAAAATAATAAATCAAGGAATCCACACAAGGTATAATATATGCGTAACTCTGGTAATAAAAAATAATGTGAAAAGAAATATCGATTCTACTTGTCAATCCTCACAGCCGAATTCCCAAGTCATGAGGAAGGAAAGTGAAGCAGCCATTTCGATGTAACGCTAGCCAGATGTAAGCCTCGTATATTTTTAATAAAAGATGGATCGGATACCGTAACTCGATACAATGGTGAAGGAAAGATGGAGGAGAAAAAACACGGAAAGTTGGTTACCTTTGTGAGGATTGTCCGGTGTCGAACTGCGCTGTTGTGATCTTTGTGATCGACGCGGTCTACCCCCTCCTCTAGGTCTTCCTTCCACACTCGATACTGATTCTACGCACGCACCATTGTGACCATCCGTTTGACTTATATTAAAGATTGGTTTGCCATCTGCTTGGCAGAGAGCATGGGGTAGCGTTTCATTGAGTTAATAAGCGTGCAAATATGATTATGCTTGCAATTACATGTATATATTCATATATATGTGTGTGTGTACGTATTTGTTTTACAATATACACAAGTAGATACATATGTTGATGGATACAAAATAGTAAAACAAACGAGATATATATAATTATTTGGAAGTGATAAAATGAATAGCGTTAGATGGTCACAAGAATTTGATCTACGTAGTTAACATGCCAAACACACACTCAAAATGATCCGATACCATAAATCTATGTTTGTATATACATATATATGTGCGTGTATAGTAACGACTTTAGGACGAGGCGGTTTAATCGGATTTTGAGCGATTGAACGTTTTATTTTGTCTTTATTTTATGACTAATATGAATATGAAAATGAATGAATTTTACCTCTGTCGATGCTCGATACATCTTGACTGTCAAGTACGGTTTCCTCGTCGTCTGTTGTTCGTCGACGATCGTCTCTCCGCTCTCGTCTCGGCGCCGCCAGTCTACCTTGTCTTCCACCCATGTAACCGGAATTTCCACCGCCACCCTGACCCTGATGACCCCCTCTTGGTGGAAGATCGCGAACTCTGTCCTCGCTTCCATCCAAAGTGTCTCGACGGAGTCCTAAAAATCATTATTCCTTTTCAATAATTTCTCTGTGAAGCAAATGGCTTTTGAAACATTCGGAGTTTCAATGGAATTCCGAATTCATGAAGCTGCCGATGATTTTATGGACATTTGATCGAAAAGAAAAACAGTTTTGTAGCATCTAGATTGGGCAGTTTGGAATTAATAATGGAATATTGGATAGGTGACCACATGTAGCGTACTCGTTTTACTGACTTTCTAAAGACAATACAATTGAAACTCGGCAAAACATACAGTCTCTTCGACAAAAGCGTGTACTTTGACCAAGATGCTTTGTATAGAAAGCGTCACTTGTCGTCCGACTATCGTCACAGACGAACTGCTATTATCCGAAAAATACGTCGAAAAAAGACACTTGAGCGGAAGAAAATTTGGACCGCAATTGGAACAACGTAATTTTTTTCTGACGAAGCTTTTTTTTGGGCACGTTCTCCTATCAATCATACCTGATCAACTCACAAAGATCTGCAACGTCAATCAATTATTCCGACAGATCCGGCTCATATGGAGGTTATTATTACCGGGCGATTATTAATAGTGAAGGCGACTGTACCACTTATTAATAATAAAGCATCACCGTTTGCCATGTGGTGTGTGTGTATTTCTTTTTTCAGTGCCTTCTCACAACTACTTTTTGAGTTTTACCGTACACGCTCTTGTCAAATAGATTTTAGCTGACTCTATCGATAGAGGTTTACCATAGCTTCCCTGTGCCCTCGTGCTAACGCGATACACAAGGGTATTGCAGAAGTGTGGCAACACTTTCGACAGTTCCTAGGGAACAGGAATGAGTGAAGGGACAAGTGCGGGGTATAAGTAAAAGAGATAGAGTCGGTGAAAGCCCGCAAGTATATACGAAGGAAGATTAGAAACTATTTAAAAAAATTTTTAATAACGGCATTTAGTTAAGCATTTCCGTTACTTTTGAAAACAAATAAATGCTCGAATGTTACTTTACTCGCATAAAATAATTTAGCTCGATCTTCGTGAACTTCTCCGTGATTACCTGCATTGTGTCTTGTTGGTGCTCTTCCTCTTCCACCTCGTCCACCGCGACCACCACCGCCTCGACCGCCGCGTCCACCACCGCCGCCTTCCTCAGGTCCGGATGTCATACCGCGTCTCGTTGGAGGAAAATTCGGCATCGTTCCCGTGGTTGAGCCGTGCATACTTCGTAGTTGTTGGTCGATTTCTAATTTTTCTTGTCGCAGCGCTTCAACTTCCTAAAAAAAAGTACGCGAATCGAGAAGTTTGACGTGAAAAAAAGAAAGTCTTTACATGGTTGTGGAATCGCGGATGCGGCATAATTCGTCGTACCTTTAGATGAGCCAAATGATATTCCAGCAAAACCTTGGCATTGGCGATACTTTCGACCGTTCCGACAAACACAAAGGGTACCTGACCCTCCTCTCGTGGTATTGTCGGCTGTGGCTCATTGTCGCCTTCTATCTTAACTCGAACCTGCAATTAAACGACCGAAATTTAAAGATCTCTTTGCTTCGCTCCGGCTTTCCCTTTATCATTTTAGCTATGTTTGTTTGCGTTCGTTACACGAGAACAGCGATGATTACTACGCAATATGTATTATGTATGTTATGAAAAAAAATCAGCTTTTTTGTTTCTTTTTTTGGTTTATTGTCGATGTAATTGTCAAACTGGCGATGCTATAGCTCAACGTTTTCCTTCACAGCAGGAACAATTATAACTATTTGTTTTTTTCATACGTAAACCTGATGTGATCACGACCATAATGTACACCAATCATTTTTTTTTCTCCGTGTATGAATGGTGTCAATATGAAATTTTTAATCGTACTGGCCAACTCTACGAAGAAACGGGTTTGGGTCCGATATTATTTTATATGCATAAATTTCAGTTAATCAAAAGTTCAGACTTGTTTTTTAATCAATGATGTTAATAAGAAAATGTCTAGCAAAGACATTTTGTTTGCTTACGCGTTGTATACATGTGTAATGGATAAACAAAAAGAATTGTATATATACGTAGTTATCTTTGTAATGCGATACATGTGCAAATTTGATAGACTTCCTACCTTGTAGAGTACACATACACACACTTACACACCGACACATCTATCATACATATGGTAATGCTAAATGTTTCAATGTCAAAGTATATAAACCAAAAAAATAAAGTAAAAGCTGGCCCGAGTGGTTCATGTAACATTCACGTATGATTTCAAGTTTACATGTTGATAAGCTTCGTCTTGTTTCTCTTTTTGTTCATTTCTTTTGTCCGATTTTACAATGAAACAGATGAAATATAGTCACAAACAGTATAAGGTAATATACTTACTCTATCAGTATGTACATTCCCACTCGAGCCAGATGTTATCTACCGAGAACAAACAATGCACGTATGTCACACATAACATAGCCCCTTAAGTACAACAACTTCCAATTTACAGTTTGATTTTTGCTATTGCTGACTCGAATTTTGTTTTATTTTTGTCTCTAACGCGTAAGTTGCAATGAGCGAGAGTTTGGCACGTTGGTGCCGAATTGTTTGAAAAATATTTTCCGAAAACGATTCGATTGCCCGTCACAGTTTTAGAAAATTTACCTGTTGACTTGTTTGTGTTTATTGTTCCTCCGATTGTAGAATTTATTAGCCGATATTCCCCTTTGATTTGAAATTTTGTACCTACTCCGTTATGCGATAGACAATTCGTGATGCAACTTAATAAAAAAGGGTTTTAGCAGAACATGAAAACAAAATTCGAATAATACACCCTGCAAGGAGATTAGTTCATTTTTGTTACGCAGCTTTATAAAACAAATGAAATGCAAATATCATATGAGATCACTTAGCAGCATATGAGTGTTAGGATTTCGATTAATTTTCTTTAAATAGTAATTTTCAAATACTTTAGATGTATAAATGGCCGCGATTGAAAAACGCTGTTCCATCTTGGAACAGCTTTTTTTGTTTGTTTATTTTTCTTTATTCATAACATCGAATACGAGAATTGCGGGAAAAAATTAATTTGACAAATAAAAGGAACAACCAAATATGTAAGTGTATAAAAACGAAAGAATGTAAACGAAACAAATTATGTACTTACTACACCGCTCTTGTCGACGATTTCCTGTATTATCCGACCATTCTTCCCAATTACTTTGCCAACGAGGACGCGCGGTACTTGTATTGACTCCTCGCTGTATTCCAGCATAGATCTTGCCTTTTTTACGGCTTCGTGAGTCTGAAACAAAAGCTTATTTTTATCAGAATTGAAAAAAGAACGTAGTCACTAAAAAAAAATGACTGGTGAGTTTTTTGAGTAAAGAAATTTAAAAAATAATAAACAATAAAAGAAGAATAACTAAAAAATAAACGTAATATCGTACCTCTCCGTATATTTTAAACGTGCACGAATTCTCCTCCAACTCTATGTTGGTTATACCATCGACTTTTCGGGCCTGCTGTATGTTCACTCCATGAGCGCCGATAGCTAAACCCATCAGGTCTTCCCGGACGTTGAATTCGTCTGTATATCTGAATAACATACATGAAAAATTATTTCCCAAGTCAGTGGGATCGAGGCTCGCAAAGAAGAACAGACGAATGTTGAAAACGGTAGAATGAAAGGCACGAAATATCCATTGGAGTTGCTGAACGATTTTCAAGAAAGAAAAACATTCTCCCGTGAGTTTTGCGATGATTTAGCGTTTGATCGGTGAGTGATGTTTTGTGTTGTGTCATGATTCGTGGGCGGCGAAAGTCCACGCAAAAATGGATATATTCTTCAAGAGTCCAGCACCAAGGCATTTTTTTTTTCGTTCCATAAAACTGAACCGTTACAAAAAAAAAATCGGCTATCAACGTCAATTAATCTGTGCCACAATTAGGCTAATCGAGATTTGTGTACACGTGTGAGCAATAGTAACGACAAATTTGCAGCGCCGTCAAAAATAATATCCGTTATTGGGTAGTATTTTCTTAAGCGAAACAATATCGTTGTGTAAGAAAAATTTGATTCGTTGTTAAACATAAAAATGTTAATCGCCGTACCTGTATTCATAATATTTCTCTGACACTGAAAATCAAACAATTCAGCATTCATGGATATTTTCAACATTCAATTGCGCCCCATTTGCTAGATTAAATATGCATAATGAATAATTCATATGAGCATGCACACTAAAATGATATCTAGTGACAATGGTTTCACGACATATAAAATTAGCACCATGAATCATGAAGGATATATGTATATCAGTGGCTTGCATTGTGGCAGAATAAACGATTGCACAACGTATCATCGACCTACTAATTTTTTTCCCGTACAAAAATCAACCATCCATTTCTATCGGGAATAACGAAATCATCGTTCTTCCAATTTGTCGTATTTAGTCTATGAAAGTAATCATTCTTTTATGCCTGGAAATAACAACGATACATTTGGTGAGTGGTGTCAATTATCTTGTTCTTCAATCAATAGCACGGTATAGAGCCAACCTCTTTCTATCGTGATGTCGAATCGTCAAAATTCAGAGTTTAACGAAAATAACGGAGCGGCTAAACAACAACAATTGAAGTGGGACAAAATTATAGAAAAAAAACATTACGAATCGGGCAACGTCTACTTCCTAAAAAAAAAAAAAAACAATGAAATCAATGCAGCGTGCCGGTCCGCAGCTCACTAATCGAATCATCCACGAAAACGTACTACACAGAATAAGATATAACAATAATAATAATGCATTATTATTATTAATACATACAATAATTCGTATAAACACAAGTCTGCGTAAATGCGTGTTTAAAGCGTTTGTAAGATCGGTGACCGGAAGAAAAAAAAAAACTACGGACATCGCATGTTTGCATGCACATTTAGTGTCGTATAATGTATACTTTTGTTTCTTGTTTTCTTCGCGCTTTTTTTTTAATTTTCTTCCATGAATGCAGCGTGTAAACTTGTTCATACAGTAAGCTATCCTTAAATATAAATGTCACGCTGCGTCAATCAGTCTCACCTTGAATTCGTTCTCACTCCTGTCTCAAAGTCTGAGACACGCTGATATATAAAGTTTGAAGATCTAAATTTGCTGAAATGAGAAAGAAACCCTGGTGTAAGCTATGGTGGCAAACTCATTTACGAGGATGGCCCTATCCCGTGCCCTCCTCTTCCCATTCTGTCTGTATTTTTCAATGTGACAATTTATTCTCTCGATTTTCAGCATCGATTCTTCACTGCATAGCAATAAATGTTCTTTCTTTTTTTAATTCTCCACCACGTCACCAAATCCTGTTGAAAATGTATGTATGTGTATAAATATATACATATTCCCGTCGAAAAATAATAACGCTACATTTATATCTAGACTCATTGAAATTTTGAGGAAGGAAACCGAAGAATAAAGGAAAGAAAACCTGCCACCAGTGAATTTCCTAACGACTGTCAGTGTGTCGATTGTACCAGAGGGAATGAATTACGATTATACGAATAGAATAGACGCGACATTGGCGTCGCCACAGTCACTCTCACCACGTGCGATTGCCGCATTGAAAAATCGCGATCTAAGAGACGTGCGAAATCAAGTTTTTTTTTTATAACGTAAAAATAAGTGAATTTGAAATTTGTGCTAATGGTTTGTCGCGTTCTTTAAGTGAATTCGCGAGTTCGTATAATTTTCCGCGTGACGTGAAAATTGAAAAACACGTTTGATCAATTAAAAAGGAGTCATTACGAAGTAACGAAAAAATGGTAATGAAAATGTAAATTCGATTTTGCCCATCTCTTGCCTTGGGTACATGTGCATCGGCGATTTCATCTCGTGTAGCTACGTGCTTACAAACGATTACGCTTTCCAAAACGTGCAAAATCAAATTGTTCTTTCGCAATATCGACGAAACGTAGAGGTTCAAGAGGATAACGAAATTAGTCAAATAGTTTCTTCGGCAATGAAAATAGCTCGTGATCATGCAACAGAGCATCATAAAATATAGGGAAAACGAAAATCGCAATGTTTTTTTCTTTTCAATGACGTCATGATTTTTAACCCAGAAAATTAGATTTTGCCCATCTTTCGTGTTTTTCTTCCATTTTTTTACGTCTGCTCGATGTTACGATTTCGGAATCTGCCAGTAAATGCAAACCACAGACAGGATGGTAGCTTCGGGACAGTGTGGTGGATACGGGCGGGAAATGTGACACGTTAAATTATCTCTCTCTCTCTCGCTCGCCTTTCCTTCCTCTCTTTCTCTCTCTCGTATCCACGC
The DNA here is from genome assembly GCA_963932345.1 of Ophion ventricosus. NCBI lineage: Eukaryota > Metazoa > Arthropoda > Insecta > Hymenoptera > Ichneumonidae > Ophion > Ophion ventricosus. The sequence continues at coordinate 14,532,827 of OZ010713.1, forward strand.
ATACTGCCTTGCTTCGCGCCTTTTCGTTTCTTAGTGTTGGCGAATGGGCACGGTTATTCTCATTCAATGAAAACGCATCGCTTACCCGCCAATCGTTTGAAGCTTCGTAGACTCGAGCTGACGTGCCGCTTCTTCCGTTCTCTTGAGCAACAAGACCTGAGAAATTAACAAAACAAAAAAAAAACGGATTACTCTTATTAAATGTTCAGAAGCATTGAACGCACACTCTTTTGGCTTTGCGTGTAATTGATATTTTTTTTTTGGGAACACGGTCCTGTACCTTTTGAGAGAGATTTCGGAAGTGCATTTCCTTCAGCATGCTACTGTGCCGTTGGAGATTTTCGTTACGGGATATTGCCAATAATACTCCTCTTTCGGGAACGTATCGACAAACCGCCGCTCCTAACGCCTTTTGAAATTCTTTGTGTACATTATCCATTTTGGCGCTATCACGGATCATCAAAAATATTGTTAATATTGGCATCGTTGCAGAAATTTTCTCGTTTCGAGCGTACACATTAGTAGAAAAAAAAAGAACATCCTGAAAGCTGTGCTCCGGAAGGAACTACCCGTACTCCATTCGGAATTTAAGTCGAGTCAGATCCTGCAGTTCAATTACCACAATTTCCCTTGAATTTTAACGTCTTAATTTGTTTACTTAATCTATCAGAGCTTGGACTTGTATCGGAAGTGAATAAAATATTATACGTGCATCAAGTAACGTAATGCGAACACCATGATTAACAGTTTCGTCTCTCAGAGCTTGAACTTTTGTATAAAAGCTCAAGCTATCTCAGACGAAATAAGTTTGACGTAAGATTTAAGATCTTTTAATCTGTAAGGAGACTCTTCTTTTGCGAACCTTTTTTCGGAGCTCATCTCTCTTTGGAGGATAAACGAATAAGGACAAAAATAAATAAATAATAGATGTCACTGTTTTTTCCTTCACTCACAATTCCCTCAGTTCTTCAGGTACGTCTATTTCTATCTTGTGAAACGTGTTATTGTCGATCGGTGGATTGGGATTTTTCATTCTGAGACGTTCCGAAGCGATTATTTCTGTGTAGTTGTAGTCCCACGCTAGGTACTCTACGACCAGGAAATCACCCTTGATCATCTGCAAAAATAATATCATATCTTCGTTTCAATTTTTTATTTGATATTTCCTAGCGCTGGTTCCATTCACCACTTGTTCCAAATCGAAATGTTTATTCTTGTACTATTGTGTCTGTAACCTTTCGGACTATGCGCTTCTTTCATATCTGAGTCGCTAGTGAGCATTCAACATTGATATTTGAGATTGATGGGTTTGAAAATTTCAAAAAATCCATTTTTTTTTTAATTTTATTATCTAATAGTACAATATGTCTAGAATATTCTCCCAAAGTTTTAAGTCAATCGGAGTAAAAGTCTAGGAGAGAGAGCCTTTCGGAATTCCCCCCGTTGGGAATGACCGGCCGGGAGTGACACAGGTATACGCATTTTTCTCAAAACACTATTTTTGAAGTCGGTGGACACGATTTCTCAAAAACTAATGCACCGATCTTATTAAAATTTTGCACACTTCTTCAGAATCGCATTGACTAGTGATTGAACGACGTTTTTTTTTTCGATTACAACTAATTTTACAAGGCTATACGTAGTGTAAATTGTACCAAAAATTGAACTATTTTGCATACAACTCTGCCAAAAATTCAAATTTCAATTTTTTTTTAAATCCTTCGTTCAATCACGAGCTATACTTATCTACTAACAGAAAAAATTTGGTTTTTTAATTTAGGATAAAGCTATCATGAGTTATCCTCACCACCACGAGGACACTTTTTTTTTAAGGGTCTCCGAAAACCAGGTCCCACCAGCTGAATTTCCCAAATTTTAGGATGAAATTTTAAAAAAATATTGTTGAAATGTTGCTCTTTTATGTGCTTAACATTTTGAATAAAATAATTTATATATTATATTTTTTTTAAATAGAGAAAATATGCTTTTTTTTGGCTTAAAAACCCACGGAACCTCTCAACGAGGGTGAAACTTTGTGTATTTTTCAACTTTCTATCTGATCAATTTTTCCTTTATATCCCATATAATGCAGGCACCATTGATCGCCATATTTTTACTTATTTTCATATGTTCGTAACAAACGATCTCAATACATTTTCACGGAAGTCATGGAAAATCAAAGATGTTAAAAGAATGGCAAGCATTTTTTCAATAATTCTCTATTTCAAAAACAAATACATGGCATATTTTTAAACCAACAGTTTCAGGAGATTTGCTACACGGTTTGCCGAATCCTCATTAAAAAAAAAAAGAATTATCCGAAAATTGAAATAAAAAACAGCTTACAAATTGATACAGTGATTATAAGATGGACCATTTTAAATTTTCCACAACGACGAGAGCCTTCCGCAATAAGTTAATCTAACGTGCAGGTTGGACGAATGATAAAAAAAAATGTCTCACCTTAATGACAGCTTTCCACCAACCGCAAACTTCCTGTTCATTGGCCCTGGACAGTACCTCGATCTCTTGATCCTCTTGATAGTCCGGTTCGGGTCCATCCTTCGGAGGTAGACGAACTTGAGCAAAAGGGAACTTTGATTCTGGCTGCCAGCTAAAAGAGAGAAAATAATTTTGCTTGAAAACAGTTCTCGCGAGTGGTGCAATAAAATAAAAAAAAAAACAAGCCCATGCAGAAATAGAGTCTCTGCGATGACGACTATGAAAAATTAAGTGCAGTGAAGAATAGAAACACAAAAAAAAATCTCACTTGAGTTCGAAAGCCACCTGGACTTCGTCTTCGAGTACATCCGTAACGTAGGCCTGAAACAAAATAGTGGGTGAAAAAAAAGGGCAATTTAACGAAACACGGATGTGCGTTTATCGAAGCAGCAAACAACAAACTTTCTTGCAAATCTTTTTTTTTTTTCTTCGATATGAAAAACTCCGCCATTGCGTGCGAGAGAGAGAGAGAGAGAGAGCGAAAGAGTCGCGTTAGCTATATGATCCTCGAGGGTGATAACGACATCGCGTCACGCGATAACGCGAGAGCGTGACGTTTTTCACAACTAATAATCGTCATTGCGAACGGAAAGAAATGGACAATGCTCGAGTTTGAGGATTCGAAAAATCACGCCCTGTCAAACAACGAGAGACATGGCGTCGGATCGTGGGGGGAAGCCGCGTTACCCCCTTCGGCGTGAAGACACGAAAAAATTTTTTTCGGAAGCCGCGAATTCGCGCAAAGTACGTTCATCGTAAACATTAAAACTCGTTCGTCAATATCAACATTGTCATCAACGTTACGTGTTATCCTTGTTACGTTGTATTTTCGTATACTTTTCATAGAACGAACCTTATAATATGCTCCGTTTTCGCCGCATACTTCGACTGCGAGATCCTCCATCTTGCTTATGTATGAAAATGACGGCTCGGGCCCTCCTTCGCTACAGAGCGGCGGGCATGCTGTGCGAGCGGCACGAGTTCGAGGCTATCTACGAGGCGGCCTCTATACTCATATATATATCTTTTTCTCTTTCTCCCTCGTTTCCTCTCCCTTCCACCTTCCTTTCGTTTTCACGATTTTATATATACGCGAGCGCGTGTATAAATATAGATCGACGGGATTTGCCGTGAAGCAAAAGGGCGTAACTCGCAACGATTTTGATGTCGAATTACGCGGGCTGGAGCTCTTCGTTTCCCAGGTAACTGACACGGTTGCCACTGTGTAGAGCCAACATGAGACACGCTCCCAAGCCGGAAACAATTGAAGTTCGCAGCGATGCGTGATTTGTCGGCGCTCGGAGAAAGACGACACTCGCTGGCGAATCGAGCGAGAGCGTACTAGTCGTTTTCGTGCAACGACGGCGATTCGATTGGAGGAGAGAGTCTCGCGGTGGTGGCGAATGACAAGAATGCGGCGGAATTTGATTTGCGGTGAAAAGGCTGCTGTTGAGGCGATAGGAAACACATTCGGTCAGCAATACATTCTATTTTCATTGCTTCGATACGATTTAAAAGAAAGCAAAGCATCAAGCTGAAAATATTAAATACGTCATGTGCTTATTTATTATTTTTGTGATTTTTGCGAAAGATCGTTGACTGTAACCATTTCGTCGGTAAAATAACCGGGAATTTCTAAGCTACTATCAAACCGAAAATGTCAATTAATGTTTGGTTATATAAAAAAATTACTTTTATACAATGATCTAGTTTTTTTTATCGTTAAGCTTGTTAAACAGAGCGTGTAGTTTTGTTTTAAGAAAATGGTTTGTACCGACCGAGCGGCCAAGAGTGCGAATGAGATAGCTGATTTGCTGATTCTTATTGTTCTCCAAGACGGGCGATGATTCGGAAAAAAGGAAAGAAACACCTTCCGCTCTGTAAACGACGAACAACGTTTTTCTCTTCGTTTGCCCGAAATGTGGTGCGTCTAGGAGAAAACTTAACCGTAGGATTTTTACCGACCGGACGTGGGAGCCATGTCCTTCAGGCCAACTGTCACACCGACCGAGTGGCCATGAGTACGAGAGAGATAGCTGATTTGCAGATTCCCAATGATTTCTGAAACGGTTGATTTTTTGAAAAAAAGAAAAGAAACACGTTCCGCTCTATTGAACAACGAACAACGGCTTTTTCTTCTTTTGCCCGAAATATGTTCCGTCTGGGAGAAAACTTGGCAGTAGGATTGTTACCAGTCGGTAACAATCCTACCATTATTTTATCATGCGGAAACGCCGTCAGTGGGAAAATTGACGCACTAGATTTTTATAATTGTCTATAACATTTTAAGCTTTGTTGGTACAATTTTGCTACTTTTATGTAAAAAAAAACTCAACCCCAATTTCTGCATCATTTTTCTATAAAGTCCGTTGAAGCAATGCTCACATCGTCTGTTTTTGACTGTCGAGAGCCCAATGGCCATGAAATATGCATGAATTCGGTGCATCAGTAAGTAATTCACAATTCACCTTATGGTATAACTACAATCTGTAAACTTTTTTCTTCAAAACTTGAAAAAACTAGAATTTTAGAATGGACTCGCGAAGTTGCCGAGTTAGAGCGCGAGATTTGAATTAAGATTCGCGCGGTGAGTCTTTGATTGGCTTCCACGTGAGGTCCGAACACAATTTAATAACAATTTTGATTTAGAGGATTTTTGGTGCGTGATTCTGGATTAAGAGATGGTTTCGCCCTATGGATTGATCGTTGATTGAATAAAAGGTTTAGACGCGTAGATTTGGTCTTGTCTTAATCATCTGAATTAACCATTCTTAATTCAGATGATTAAGTTTATTAACCTCTTATTCTTAGAAACTTAAAACTCGGTACAAAAAGATACGTGCATAATTGTTTAACGGAAACGAAGAGCAAAAGGGTTCAATTTTTGTAACCGACCATTCGATTCGGAGATCAAGAAGAGAGAGCGTGCTCCTTCGTGAAAGGAAAATTTAGGAAGGTTTGATTTTTGGGGTGAAGGAGCTTGTGGGGGAATGCAGTTTTGTTTTACGTAGCTTAGGGATTGGATAATGAGTAATATGAAATTAGGCCGACTGCGGTGATAGGTCGGCATGACGTTGGAGAGAGATTTTTATTCATTTATTAATTAGAGCGCTGCTGTGATTGGTGCAGTCGTTCTGTTTCTATCCTATAGATTTGGGACGTATAGGTTTATCTATAGGAGCGGATGGCGTGATTTGATTCGCACGACTTTTCTTTGTCGGGTGGATTTGGGTCGTAGGACAAAGAGGGATTGTGGTGGAGCTTGATCTCTGGGTTCTTGTTTAGGCGGTCGCGGGAGTATGGTTTCTCTTTTGAGGTGCGAGTGTATTGCGATTGTCATCGGCTGTGTTTACGAGGGAGAGGCGATGGCGACGCTCTTTGCCTTTGGTCGTCTGAGAATGTTGAATAACGCTTACGTAGTATTGGTAGTTTATAGTTCGTTGATCGATAAATGGAGATGCTGTTTTGTGCGCATATAGTTTGGGCGTTTTGAGAAGAACGGGAAAAAAGTGAGGCTGGGACGTAACGCAATATCGCATGTACACAATAAATTTCATCTCAATTGATCGTTTAGTCTAAATTAGGGTTCATAATTGCGAAGCGGGCGATACATGACTCTAACGTACAAAATTGAAAAATGAGAAAATAATAAACTAAATTCAAAGTGCTTTCGAACGAATCCGAAAAAGAAGAAACTCCCGCAAACCCCTATTTCGTGTAAATCGATGACAATCTTTACGTTTTTCAAAGCACACGTAAGATACATTTTTCGAAAATAGCGCCATTTGCATAAATTCGCAACTAGTAATGTCCGACATAATTGATGTGCGAAAATGACCGCGGTAATATAACAGTTTCGCGCTGCTGCTGCTCGTAGGTGGCGACAAATCGAACTTTTCTTCACACGCAAGATCTTTCACGAAGATTATCGCGTCTGCGTTTGCTCTCTCGTACACGAAAAATTCATCGGCACAGATGCGAGTCGTGTGGTCGGGTGGGCACGCCTGTGTGTGTGTGTGTGTGTGTGTGTGTGTATATATGCCCGAAGAAACGTCTCGTTACTTGTTTTATTATGCCAACACGGGGTGGACGGATGGAAGACTCGGTCCAGCAGTAGTCCAAGTGCGTTAGGCGAGTAGCGCAGACGGAAAAAGGAAAAAAAAAAAAATCGGCAGTTTTGCGTACTACTCTCCCTCGGAATTCCTATCACGCTTGTTAAAATAATAATAAATATCCTACTACGTTATTCGTACTGTACGTCATTGTCATAGCGCCCGTCATCTTTTTTTTTTCTCGCGATTTGTTCACGTTTGTTTTACACACTCGCGCTCAATTATCGCTCATCATCTCGTTCCGCTTCATGTTTTTCCCCACCCCGAAATTTGCCTCGTAGAGTACATGCCTGTACATGACTCTCCCAATTCTCGAGGTATATTGTTCTCGCTGCTGTGACACGGTGTGACGAAAAAAAAAAAAAAAAAAAACGTCATTACTTGACAAGACTCCGTATTTCCGATGCTGACGCGATTGACATACCCGACTATTAAAAACCGACGAAAATGTCCGGTAGCAGCGATTCCGAAGAATTCTTCGATGCTGAAGACGACAGTTTCAATCGCACCTCAAGGTAATCCCTCCTTTTTTATTTGCACGTTTTAATTGGGTCTCTCGACGGAGGATAAACACGTGAACGAATGGGCACAGAAATGCTCGATCTTTTCGCGTATAGATACTTCAAATTATTCCATACATTTTGTTGTTGGAAATTCATGTTAATGACGGTCTACCGTCGTTAAATGATGTACGAGTGTGGATGAAGAGAAGTTAAATTGCTAACGTTTTACAGATTGATGCAATGTCGATGCAAAATAGTATGGAAGTTTTTTTTTCTTTTCGTTTTTATCATAAGTGCTCTGTGGATTTACCGAAGAACGTTTGGGAAAGTTTGCAGAGTGTTATTTGCTTTTTTGATTTAGTCGATTGGACTTTACACAAATTGTGTATGTTAAGGAGTTACGTGGGTTTCGAAGCCAAAAAAAAGCATATTTTCTCTATTCAAAAAAAAATATAATATACAAATTATTTTATTCAAAATGTTAAGCACATAAAAGAGCAACTTTTCAACAATATTTTTAAAAAATATCATCCAAAAATTTGGGAAATTCAGCTGGTGGGACCCAGTTTCTGGAGACCCCTAAAAAAAAGTATCCTCGTGATGGTCAGGATAACTCATGATAGCTTTATCTGAAATTAAAAAACCAATTTCTTTCTGTTAGTAGATAGGTATAGCTCGTGATTGAACAAAGGATTTAAAAAACAAATGAAATTTGAATTTTTGCCAGAGTTGTATGCAAAATAGTTCAATTTTTGGTACAATTTACACTACGTATAGCCTTGTAAAATTAGTTGTAATAAAAAAAAACCATTCAATCACTAGTCAATGCTATTTTGAAGAAGTGTGCAAAATTTCAATAAGATCGGTGCATTCGTTTTTGAGAAATCCTGTCCACCGACTTCAAAAATAGTGTTTTGAGAAAAATGCGTATACCTGCGTCGTTCCTGGCCGGTCTTTCCCAATGGGGGGAATTCCTAAAGGCGCTCTCTCCTAAACTTTTACTCCGATTGACTTAAAACTTTGGGAGAAAATTCTAGACATATTGTACTATTATATTCTAGACATATTGTACTATAAGATAATAAAATAAATAAATATTGATTGATTAATATTGCAATCAAAATTAATATTGATATCACTTCAATTTTTATTTCAATAGATTTTGCTTACATGAATATTCTGCAGGTTTTTTTAGGAGATTTATCTAGAGATCTATTGGCCAATCTGCAAAAAAATGTATACAGTAAAAATATAAAAAATACTGTCGTTGCATTCCAATGTTGCAAAATGTTGTACCGTGATCTATTATCGTCGTATTTCTTCTGCAGACTTATAATTTTTCAACGCAAGTTATATTTTTGCTACAGAAATTTTATATTACTATGTTTTAAAAATTTTGATCAGAGTTTCTCCGTTTTTTCTTTCGTATCGAACAAAGCAAAATGAATTTTGCTTTAAATTGCCAAGGAACAATACGCTCGATAATAACTTTGAGGATGTTCAAAATCATTCTGAAAAAGTATAGCGAAAATTGTATTACTTGTGTACAAAGAACAATCTAAAATCAATTCATTATGTGGAAAAATTGAGTTTTTACCTATATATTGTTTTTTGAGACCATTGGATATCGCTATGGAATACCTGACACAAAATTCATGTTTCTCACAAGATTTCATGATCTTGAAGTTTGCATCGTTGGAACTTAACAAAAGTATTTCTTATTCATTGTTAAATTTTTTTTGACGTTTTTACATATTTTTATTATAATTTTACGATCTCAAGAAATGGGCAAAAAAAGGTTTTGGATAGTAATAAAAATGGAGGAATAATGAAAAAATCATTGCATTTTAACAATGCAAACTTCAATGTCATAGAGTTCCATTGTACATATGAAGAATATTGTAAATTTTGATGCAAAATACATTCAATAAAGCAGATGATTACGTTAATATACCTTGTAAAAGTTTTCATATACAATCCTAAATTTATTTCACCCATTTAATTTGGCACACCAATAATAAATTCGACTCCGAACTCTGGCTCTCCTTCAGTCGTGATAATTGACTTTTGCCTAACATTTCTTTTCTACCGCCTTATCGTAGAAGAAGCAGAGCCCGCGAGTCTGTCTCGGCTGAAACGCTTGAGGAAAAGATCGCAGCTCCGAAGACACCACAGGATGACGACGTTTTTGTGAAGCCAGCTGAACCAAAAGCACTGGGAGAGGTTGTGAAAAATCATGTTGATCAGGAAAGAAAGTCTAGTACGGATAAAGCTGTGAGTGTACAATCCAATGTTTATTTCACTCACAGATATAAAGAGGAACTAATGCCTTATGCTTGAGGATTAATTGAATTATATAACGCATCTTTAAAATCTGAACTGCTGCAGATTTGGCGGGACTATCCAGCACTTGCGATGCTATTTTTGTCGAGCGTACTTCCTAGATGACGCGCAAATCGCGTATACTTAAGGTTAATGAAGTCCGCATCATTGGAATGCAATGAAAATTAATTCTTTTGAATTGTGCAAGACTTTTCTTGGTTTTTACTCTGTGAAAATCTCATGAACAATTTTACGTATTCTTAATAGAGATTTACGACCACAATTTGCAAAATAAAGCTTTAGATAATGATAAAAATAAAGAAATGACAAATCAGAAAAAAGATCCTTGCATTCCAACGATGCAAACTCCAACGTCATTATACATATACTTTCAAAACATCGATGTAAAGTGTACATGAGCGTAAACGTTTCGATTTAACAAAGATGCAAAGACAAAACATGTGCACTCTTGTTCGGAAAAATGTTCACGATCGACTAGGTGCATCGCGACGATTGTCCGGAAACTTTTTGTTTCCATCTAGCAACCCTGAAGCATCAAAGCATAATTTTGTTGGATTACAGGAGGATGAAACGAGGCCGACGAGTAACGACACGATAGTCGGTAGACGAAGATTTCGCGAATTGCGTCAACGTATGCAAACCGAGGACGACGATATACCGGTGAACAATTCGCCGCCCGACAGTCAAACTTCGTCGATCGAGGGAGTCTATCCAACGCCATCTAAGACTTCACATCCGTTCAGAATAATCGAGCACGATACTCTGAGTATGCAGAGTATGACGTCACTGGGACGCGTGGGAAGAATATTAGCAGGTGGCACTGACAGCGTGTCGGCAATAGTTCAACCTGGACAACAGACATCCTCAGCCGCGATTAACCTCCCACGGGACACCCAAATGTCATCGATAGCCAGTATACCGAGCAGAGACGAAGAAACTGCCTCCGGCAAAGTGTCCGAATCGTCAAGCGTTCTCACGCTCTCGGGCGACGTTCTACAGGATATTCCTATTAACGGTAGAAATGATTACAATGATACCCCGGGAATCGTGGCAAAGAGTATCGTACTTCAAGAACCCGATGTCATAGCGAGCACGAAAAATAACGGAAAGAGTATCGAGATTACGGAAGACCCAGGTGCCCCGTCAGGGGCACCTGTCGCACCACCGAGACGCAAAAAAAAATCAAAACCGCAAACGCCGACAGACCTCGCTGTAAGAAAAATTTGCGTATTCTCTTGTTAGATTGCTTAAAATTACGAATAGATCGAGAAGTCAATTTCGTTCGGGGCCCATTTGAAGTTTCTGAATTGAAAAAAAGTCGAAAAAGCCATCTTTTTAAATATTTACCGAATTTTGCACCATTGTACCGCTTCAAATGCTTCTCGCTTTTTGGCATTTTCGTCAGCATGCCTAAAAATATGTCATCCGAATAATCGTAATTACGATTATTTTTGCGGCACGAAAAAGGATGTTTAATTTTTTGTTCTTAATTTGATCATTTCATTCGGAGTAAAGCAATATTGAGAATGGTATTCTCGAAAATTATGTTTCACAGCGTTGCGACATTTTTCAGCCAGCTTCGGCCGAGTCGTCTGTGACAGCGTCAGCATTGCCAAGTCCAGCGAGCACGATAGAATCGATAACACGTGAATTCGAGCATTCGCTCGATATACGCTCGGCGACTAAGGGACAATACGTCGTAAAGCCCCAGGCAAGTTTCTCTAGAAGTAATTTCATCCTTTACCTCAGGGATGGACAAATTGCAGCGCAAGAATCGCCCTCCAAAGGATTTTTTATGGCCCGCCGAAACATCCGGGTCAGTCTTATACGAATACGTGTTTCGCTGTCGCGCAGTAATCATACCCGATATTTTTTTTTTCCTCTGTATTTCTTTATTTCTATCGCTCGCTCGCTCGCTCTTTTTATCCTCTCACCTGCGTTCGAATTTTTGCTTGGTTATTTTTTTGTTTGAGTTGTATATCCATCGTTACCCCTTTTATTTTGTTTTTGCAGAGTTTAGACTCCGGTTGTCGGAAAAACTAAGAAACCAAACAATGCACTAGTGTATTTGATTTGAAGCATCCACCGTTTTCTTTTTTTTTAATTCCCAGAGTATTTGTGCCCGCAATTTGTTTGATACCGAGTGAAGAATTTGATCACGCCCGTTGAAATATTTGCTGTTTCTAATGATGGCATCGGCGTCTTTTAATGATACAGGACGAGGACAAATCGAAGGCTGAAGGGCCGTCGTCCGAGGAGCTCGAGCGACTCGAGAGAATGAAAGCTGAACTTTTGAGCATACGCTCGAGCGACAAATCGAGCAGCCCCATGGGCTCGATATCCAGTAACAGTATAGGACGGTATTCCCTCGGTCCGCACAAAATCTCGGGTTTCAGTCCTCAAGGATCGCGGGAGAGAAGAAAATCGGCCGGCGATCAAGATATGGTCAAACAGCTCAACATGTTTGTACGCACCAGAACGGACTCGGGAAAACGACTGACCGATATGGTACGGATCTCTGTACATCCGCGAATACGCGAAAGTAAAAATCGGTTAAATTATTTTTATAGCCTAAATCTACCAATAGCAAAGTGAGGAATTAAAAAAAAATTCTTTTCGGAAGTACACGATAGATTTAAGGCAGTATTCTAGTGTAGAGGCAGTATTCTAAATTTCGGGCGTTTTTTTCGGGCTTGATAAAAAGTAAACGAAAAATATTTTTACTATCAATTTTTTTAGTCTTTTTATTGATGTTTCAAGAACTTACCAAACAATGTTTGTGCAAAATAAATAAATTTTGAACAAAATTATGGGCCTCTGAATATGGCCATGAAAAAAAGGGTTGAGGCATAATACCAAAGCTCCCATTCATCTGAAACAGAAATGAAACCAATTTTCTTGATCTATAAGAATGTCATTATGGCAGATACCAAAGAGAAAGTCATTTTTTTTTATGGCGACTGTCTGAAAAAAGTTAATCTTCGTCTTATTTTTTTCAAACTATTAATGTTTGAATCAAACTTAATGAGAAACAAAGAAAAGAACATTCGTCGAAAATACCGAGCCTCAATGTTTCCCGCGATATGTCTCGACGTCGATAAATGCTAAAAAAAGATTACTCTAACCCGGTTTTACCTCCTCAGGAAATTCTGGAACAAGTGACGGTATTGAATTTGGACACGGGTGAGCGCGTACCGTTGAGCATAGCAGAGGATAAATTGCCACAGTGCATAAATCCGTTGTCTTTGCACATAATGAGACTGACGTCGGAGTACATAAGCAATTCGAGCCTCGAGAAGGAGAAGGAGAGCGACGAGGAGAGCGTTGACAGCAAGATGTCGTCAATACCGCCGGACGACGAGGTAACGGTGGGTCGTGTACGAAAAAAGACGCAGAAATTGAAAAAGTTCTTTGGCTCGACGGTGAAGAAGACAATGTCAAAGGCAAAATCGATAGCCCAAGAAGTGTCTCACGCTCGTCACAAAGAGGACGTTATGGATATCGTTGACGAGGTTTATCCCGGCGAGCCCCAGTGCATTAAGCTCAAAGCTTCCAACAGTCACAAAGGACCTTACGAATTTTCGTGTCTTCAGCACGTTCAGGATCTGAGCGGTGAACACGTTGGTCCCGTTTGGTGCATGAAATTCTCAGTTTGCGGACGTTTACTGGCAACAGCTGGACAGGATCGAGTTCTACGGATTTGGGTATTGCGAGACGCGTTCACGTACTTTCAAGACATGAGAACGAAGTACAACGCGGAGAAAGTGAGTCCTACACCATCGCAAGAGTCCCTGGTGTCTCAACAATCGTTGGAAGATCCGAGCGTCGTGGCGAACGCGTTCAGCGAGATCGAAGGCACGAAGAGTCCCTTCATGCCAAAACCGTTTTGCACGTATACCGGCCATACGTCGGATTTGCTGGATGTCTCGTGGTCGAAAAATTACTTCGTTCTCTCGTCATCGATGGACAAGACTGTGAGGCTCTGGCACATATCGCGGAAAGAATGTCTCTGTTGTTTTCAACACATTGATTTCGTAACCGCGATAGTCTTTCATCCACGCGACGATCGTTACTTTCTCTCGGGTTCACTGGACGGTAAACTACGTCTCTGGAACATACCCGACAAGAAAGTTGCCGTATGGAACGAGGTTAACGGCCAGACCAAGCTCATAACGGCCGCGAATTTTTGTCAAAACGGCAAATTCGCGGTGGTCGGCTCTTACGACGGTCGATGTATATTCTATCATACCGATCAGTTGAAGTATCACACACAGATCGACGTGAGATCGACGCGCGGTAAGAATTCCCGTGGCAGAAAGATAAGCGGTATCGAGCCGATGCCCGGCGCGGAAAAGATTCTCGTTACGTCCAACGACAGTCGTATAAGGCTCTACGATCTTCGGGACTTGAATTTGTCGTGCAAATACAAGGGTTACGTAAACGTGAGCAGTCAGATAAAAGCGAGCTTCAGCCCCGACGGCCAGTACATCGTAAGCGGCTCCGAGAATCAATGCATTTACATATGGAAGACGCATCATGATTATTCGAAATTTGCGAGCGTACGAAGAGACAGAAATGACTTTTGGGAAGGCATAAAGGCTCACAACGCGGTTGTAACTTGCGCGGTATTTGCCCCAAATCCGGACAGTATTATACGACAGATCGAGGCGCGGGAGCAATGGGAGGGCAAAGACGAGGCGAAAAATGGGCCGGGAACGAGTGCCATTTCACCTCCGGTCGATCCGGTCGTTGAGCAACGTACCAAGGGCTGCGGTGGTCATGTTCTAGTTAGTGCTGATTTCAATGGATGTATAAAGGTCTTTCTCAATAAGACTAAACCAAAGCATAGCTCGCTGCCCGCTTCGGCGCTAGCGTAATCGAACGAGCAAAGGAAAAAAAAACTCAATGACGCTTTAAACGCGATCTTTCCGAGGGAAACGATGTTTTCTTATCTCAAGGATTTGAAACCGAATGCTTCGTGATTATCTGAAGTAGAGTAAAATTTTCTTTAATTTTGTCAAAATCTTTGTAGTCGTAGGATCAGCAAAGTTACATTGACGGAATATGCGAGATGTAAACGGAAGCAAGTTTCAATGATATGCAAACAAGTTTATGCTTTTTGAAAGCGGCTTGAAATTTTGTGTAAACGTATATGTGTGAAGGTGGATTTGACATTTATCGACGAATATCGGTTGTCAGTAGTAATTAGGCGAGGTTCTGCTCTCTATGAATTTTGCGAAGCAAGCTTTGAGCAATTATTCTTTGTTCGGTGCAACTAGTGTACAGTTGACGAAAAAAATATATTTATATTAATATAAATCAAAATTCCTTGACTTATCATGCAAATTCCAGGGAAGCACGCTTTTTTTATCGACTTTAGCAATGAAAAATTCATACTACATTCAATGGGGATACATTTGATTGGGTCGATTGTCGATCTCACACATCCTACTAGCGAAAATATTTAGGACGAATTTCCTTTAGCAGATTTCGATGAATATCACTTATCACAAACGTACGCTCCATGTTGTATTATTTTTTGGAACGGCTTGTCTATTTATCTCTGACAAAATATACCTTTCATTTTTCGTTCATTTATAAAAATCAAAATGGCATAAACAAGTATTTTTTTCAATATAAATCTTATGGCTGAGGAAACGGATGAAAATAGATTGTCTTTGGCATCGAAGTTGTGAAAAATTGCTTCTCTGCATACTATTAAAATATGCCTGTTGGGTCCGAATTTTCAGAAATAAGGGCTTTCCTTAGAGTTGCACATCAACTGCATCGGATAAAGAATACATAATACAGTTTATTTACGGAAATGGCTGTAGCAATATTTTTTGGAAAAATAATTTCCTTCCAGATATCATACATAGTTAATCATTTTTTTATTCGATTTTTTTTCTCATGCATTCGGGACGGTGTAGGAATTATCCCATTCGTGAACAAAATATTGCACGCGAAATCCCAAATGACATTCACTTTTACCTTAATGCTAACACAATATTCATTGGATAAATCAATTGCTCGGAAAAGTCGTTTTTAATAATTCGTTTGATTTTCGAAGATGCAAATCCACGTGAAACTTTGTACTGCAAACGTGAATATTATTTTATATAATGATAATTTATTATTTTTGTTTTTGATCACGACTCTACTTCGGATAAATCTATAAATACGTTTCCTTCGTGCTGTTCACTGTCCTTAGGTGAAGAAAGAAAGCGTTAAGTGTACATTTTGTGACGCTAGATTTTCGTTAATAAATAAAATTGTGACGGAATTGCACGTGTAATTGTCTTGGAGCTCGGTAAATAAAAATACTCGTTGCTCGGGGAACATAAAGACAAAGCTTTTTCATATTTGATGTTAGCTTCTTTTACCATTCCCAGTTTATGGGTGGCAGTTCCACTTTTGACCTCTCGAAAGCTACAGAGCGAATTTCATAATAGTTCATCGCATACGATTCGTTTTAAAAAATCTATATGTTTGCAATGTGAATATTATGTGGGCAAGAGCTTCAAGGCAAATAATTACGTCAAGAGCAAAATGGATTTCCTGTAACAAATCGGCACATTACTTTCGCAACCCATTTACAGAAGTATAACAACCATAAAATTCTTGAATTAGTCAGAATCTCGGAAATTGAAAGGACGCCGAAAGTTCCATAAAAGTAATTTCAGTTTTATTATAAATACGACGGAAAATTCTGAAAAATTTCAAAACGTTCACATCGAACTGCAAAACAATGCAATTCTCAAAATGTCGAAACCACATATGCACGCTATTTATTTATTTGTTTCTATTTATTAGGCGAAGAGTCTATTGCTTTGGAATTTAACGATCAATTTTCATTCAACTATTCGAAGCGTTCACACGTGCAATTGCATCGCACTTTTCATTTTGCGCCCTTAAATATTGACTCTTGAAAATTTTCGTGTGTATGTGTGGGTGAGAGATAAATCAAATGTTGGCTTGCATCGTCAAAAGCGCGGCTTTCACTTGGCCCTTGCACGCGCGGAAACAGAATAGATTTAAAAGAAAGAACAAACATCGCTCGATTTTCGCAAATTTTTCTTCTTCACTGGGTCGTGAACGGGCACAACTAGATGTATTTCCATTCAGTCACGAATGTTGTCTATCTATGCAAAAACGTGCATTGGAGTATAGGATAGTGTTAGCTCACGGCCTATCGACCAATGGAAGACCAGTCCGTTCATTCGTGGCAAACATCCCACTCAATTAATACTCGAAGCGTCTGAAATTTCTTAACGTCCTTTTCAACTACGATGCAAAAAAAAAAAAATCAACGAGATACGCAATTTTTCGTTTCGATGTAATACTGTCGAATCATCAGCGAGCATAGGGACTCTTTACTTTCTCAAATAAACGACAAACATTAGAGTATTTATTGATTGGACATATTGTCCTGTCAGAATCTTTGACGGTACTCGGTGGATTCTTTTTCCTAAGGTGCGACCATCCTGGATTAAAGTATTTCAACTAATCTCGACGTAATGTTACTTTTTTCTCTTTGTGTATCTGTGCGTGTATATCGAAACCCGAAACGCGTTGAGAATGCTCAATCGTGATGGCGAAACTTCATTTATAGTGAAATGTTATTTCCTTTTTTTTCTGAAACGAATACACGCGTAAATTAATTAGACGAAATAATTAAGACGTTTTAATCTGAAATGACGATTGCGTCAACACGAACACCATGCGAGTGGAGGAGGTATTGCGAAGAGAAGTGAGTAAATAAATTGACAGGCAGGAGGAAGTTGCACGAGTTATTGTTCGACAATAAGAATCGACTTTTATTCGTAATGAAAGTAAAGAGAAAAAAAAAACAAATAAACAATTCGGACGATGCTGGGGTATTGAAAGTTCCTTCGTTGCCTTCTCTCTTTGTTCTTCTTTCAAGATCCTCTCGGGGAAAGTAGCGAAAAATATTTCAACACACTCTGTCAATTAAATATGCAAGGAAAAACAAAAAAACGAAAAAAATGTATTGCCCTCAATCGCCTTGGTAAATAATCAACAGTATGGATAATAGATTAAAAACGCAACGAAAGAAAAAAATTAACTGATGAATTTTTGTAAATTTATTGAGGGTCGTTTTACCAAAAGCAAGAAGAAAAAAAAACAAATCGTGTCGACGGAGCTCCGTGCTTTTTCATTCTAAAAAATGAGGAGTTCGAAAGAATTGAGAGAATACAAACAAACATTAGAAGAGAAACAACCAATGTGTAAATAATGGCGAAGAGAGAATGCGAGCCCTCGTTATATAGATACACCGTGTAAATGCAATTGTAAATATTTGTAATGGCATAGCGCAAAACGCTTTAGCTATATCTGTGTGTCTGTGTATATGTGAGTGTATATTGTATTATGGAATGGCCATTCTGCGAGAGGCAGGCACAATCGGAGATTTGCAGAAAAAAAATTGAAAAAAATATCGGAGAAGAAAAATGAAGAGTTTGTCAATCTCATATTTAGTCGTGTGAATGGTACGAAAGTGTATTTGGATAATGCATTGATATGATTTATATGTGTTTTACTTGTTTCACATAGGTTATATATATATATATATACAAACACACATACACACATCTATACGCTAATAAACACATATACACGCACACACACACACACACGCGCATG
This sequence comes from Ophion ventricosus, assembly GCA_963932345.1. NCBI lineage: Eukaryota > Metazoa > Arthropoda > Insecta > Hymenoptera > Ichneumonidae > Ophion > Ophion ventricosus. The sequence goes on from OZ010713.1 coordinate 14,550,951, forward strand.
TATAAAGGAAAGATATATCTACGAAAAAAGTATAACGAGTAACGTTTGATTTCTTGTAGTTTTGCCTTGTGAGCCAAGCGGGGCCTTGCACAGCCACTGAAGCAAACTCCTTGACGTTGTTACTATTCGACACACGCGAGCGGATGTTCTATTGTCTCACTCCATTTCTTTTCCTGCAATATGCTTATATATATATATATATTTATGGGGACACTTCATGCCAAATAGACTTTTCTTTTCTTACCCTTAGTGTTGTAAGTAAATATTTTCTTGCTTCTGTGTATCTTTGAGAGTGGTAAAAAAATGATTACAGACAACCCTCTGATGTTCTACATATCGTATAGTATTTTTCTTTTAATTTCTCGTATTCCGAGTGTCTGGTATATTTTCATTACCCTTTAATACATTCATGCACGTTAAGCTTCATTTTTATGAGCTATTCATCTTAACATAAATTTCTTGTTAAGAAATTTATGTTAAATTTATGATCTGAAACCTTTTGTCTCAGATCTCAAATTATCTTGAGCATGTCCAAGTTAGTTATGGGCTGAGTTATGACTATTTAAAAATTTGCCATTTTGCGCATACGGCCGGAGGATGGGCAAAACTAACGAAAAGTGATTTCGCATTTCAAAAGGCCCTATCCGATGTGAAATTGATCGCTGATTACGAAAATCCCGGTCCGGCCTACCAAAAACTCATGTTTCATAAAAAGTTTCCTGAATAATTCTATTTTTCCCAAAACTATGATACCCCCCCTTTGTGTTTTTCCTTGTATCAGCTTTAGATCGTGAAAACTGATCGGATAGCCGGATAACGTCTACAGCATTCTCCAAGTCTGTCAAAATCCGATTCCAAACACTGATTATCAGCCCCAATCGGTAAATTAGCAGCCGAGATATGACCGATCAAAGTTTAGCCAAATCGCAAAACTAGCTATCCGGACCCTCGAAAATGTATCTTTTCACGTTTCGGCTTCTCCAGAATCGTCCATTCGGCCTAGGCACTTCTACCTTGGCTTATTTTGCGCGGAATCGATCCACGTTTCGTATCGATTTTGCCCCATTAGGCTAGAATGACTTGCCGAACCGCTGAATCGGTCCTACGGAATTTCCAATTTTCCTGAGCCTTTGGATGTCGATTTTCGAGTGGTTTTTCCGGATAGAAGGCATCGACAAATCTTAACGAGAGCAACGGCATTCTCTAAGTTTATCAAAATTCTCTTCGTAAAAGGGTTTATGAATCTCAAATGTTTATTTAGAGGCTGAGTTATGAGTGTTTGAAAATTGTCGATTTTTATGTTTTGCCCAAACAAACCGGCCGCTGGATGGGCGAAACTGAATTTCTTTATTTTCGTACTTCAAAAGGCTCTGTCCGATGTAAAATTGATCGCTGATTACAAAAATCCTGGTCCCGTCCGTCGAAAACTCATATTTTCGATTTCTTTAAATTAAAACTAAGGCAGCAATGGTGACTTTGTATTCAGGGGGTTAAAATCCATCGATATGGACTGTAAAAAAATATTATGATCCCAAATTTTTTGCTGCATTTCGGCCAAAATTTGGTAGTTCCACTGAGTTTTCCGTAATTCTTTTTCGGTTTCGATTTGAAACTCTTCTCTGCGCTCATTCTTTTCGTAATCGTTTTCTTTTTAAACTGATGTTTTTTTTTGTCGTGCTCCGATAATTTTTTTATTTGTGTAAGAGTTTTAAAGACGGACCATCAATTTTTGATAATTTTTCCATCCCTTTGCTTCTTTTTCGTCTACTTTTCAACTTTTGGGAAAACTCATTGTGAAACTTGTGCACTTTCCGGGCAAACTAATTGAGATATCGGGATGGATCAAGCGACATTCTCTAAGTCTACTAAAATTTTTTTCAAGCCTCCCCACCTCCTCCTACTAAGATTATATTATTCAAATAGGAACGACGCTATGAATGTTTGAAAGTTTGGGATTTTGATGATTTTGAAAAGGTGGCCAAATGAGTCGGAATTTTCTTTTTTCGACTTTTAACGATTTCAAAGGTCGATCTAGTGGGAAATTTTCTCCCGATTACGAAGATCACCGAGTTTTTGTCGGAAGCTCAAAACTACGCCGGCTGAACGCGAAAACCCAAATTCGACACATTTTTGACGATTTTGTATAAACATTTTTGGTTTTAAGAAAAGCAATGATAAATTCGTGTTTTGAGAGTCAAAAAACATTGATATGTAGGTAGAAAAAAAAATGTTTAATCCAACATTTTTTCTAATCTCCGCTTAAGTTAAGGTCACCATTCAATCGCTGCTCCTTTTTTCCGTTTCTATTTAGAACTCTGCTTTCCTCGCATTCTATTCGCAATCATTTGCTCTGAAAACTGCCGCCTAATTGATCAAGCTAGGATTATTTTTCGATATTTGGCAGAATTTCAAAGCCGGACCATCGATTTGGAGTTTGCAGAAATGTTTTGAATCAGTCGACACATTTTGTATACCGAAAAAAACAACTGTTATAAGGAACTTGAAGGAAACGGTGGTTTATCCGTTTACGTTTGCTATCCGGCAAAAATAGGTAAACTTTAAGGGGTTACGTGGGTTTCGAAGCCAAAAAAAGTATATTTTCTCTATTTTTAAAAAATATATATAAATTATTTTATTCACAATGTTAAGCACATAAACGAGAAACATTTTAACAATATTAAAAAAAAAATTCATCCAAAAATTTGGGAATTCAGCCGGTGGGACCTGTTTTCCGGAGACCCCTAAAAAAAAAGTGTCCTCGTGGTGGTCAGGATAAATCATGATAGCTTTATCTGAAATTAAAAAACCAAATTTGTTCTGTTAGTAGATAAGTATAGCTCGTGACTGAACGAAGGATTTTTAAAAAAATTGAAATTTGAATTTTTGGCAGAGTTGTATGCAAAATCGTTCAATTTTTTTGTACAGTTTACACTACGTATAGCCTTGTAAAATTAGTTGTAATCGAAAAAAAAAAGATCGGTGCATTAGTTTTTGAGAAATCGTGTCCACCGACTTCAAAAATAGTGTTTTGAGAAAAATGCGTATACCTGCGTCGCTCCCGGCCGGTCTTTCCCAATGGGGGGAATTCCCAAAGGCTCTCCTCCCCCAAACTTTTACTCCGATTGACTTAAAACTTTGGGAGAATATTCTAGATATATTGTATTATTAGATAATAAAATTTAAAAAAATGGCTTTTTTGAAATTTTCAAACCGACGTAACCCCGTAACTTTATTCCCCTTCAGAGTGCTACACGTTTTATTCAATTTAATGACGCCTCTTGAATGTGCATTAATTTTAGTTTATCTCAATGTACCCATAGTGGTTAGATTACTTAGAAATTTAATTAACCAGAACGACATTGCGACAAAATTATTTTTTACGAATCTTAGGTCAATAATGATTCGTAAAGAGCAGTAAAATGCGCGTTAATTTCCATCACATTATCATTTTGCTGCTGCAGCAGTCTACAAATGAAAGGACATCATGGGCGGTGGGAAAAAATGGTCAAAGGATCCATAGGTGCATTGGGCGTGAAACGTGTCATATTTGCAGAGTGTGTGTGTGTACACTGGGAAGGCGCACACTCGTCTCTATAGGTCAGTCGCGTGCGAGACGCCACGAAGGAAGACGGCTGCGGTTGCGGTCGGTCGGTCAGTCGGTCGATTCGTCCGCTTCTTCGAGATTCCCTCATGGTTCGGCAAACACACACGAGTAACCCCTTCTTCGCGACATTTAACCTGTTCCAGTATGATATTAAAGTATACGAGACGTTTCAAGCGAAAAGGAGTCGTTGAAATAAACAAAAAAAAATTATTTTCCTTTGAGTACATCGAGGTAGGCACCAAAGGGAGACACACCAAGGCTGAGTTTTGAGAATTTTTCGTTCACCGATTCGATTGATTGACATGAGGAAGTTTTCAATTGATGCTGTCGAATGTTTTCTTAACTTTTCACGCTAAATTTCCTGATTGAGGAATAAACATTCTCGGACTTGAAAAATAGGGATATACTTGTTTGTTTACGTACGTTTGGGTTTGACGATAAATTCTTGATTGAGTAATAAACATTTTCAGACTTCGCTAAAAGGCACGTTAACGTTGTGTAATTTTAGTACCGTCCGGATAACGAGGAAGCCGAGACCGTTCGATAATTTTGCATGAAATGTACGGATTCGATTTTTCTTCTTATATAAGGAAAGCTCATTTGAACAAATGTTTTTTTTTTTACATTTTCATCGCAGAATATAATAAAAGTCAAGTTTGTAAGCATGTAAATTATTTTACAACATCAAGTACTCGAGTGGGGAGATTAAGGGCCAAACGTAGGTCGAGGTGACGTGGAATTTCTTTCACACGGTATATGGCCGTGGGTAGTATGTACTTGAGAGGTGTTGAAGTATGGTAAATTTTTAGCTGTTCCGAGGTTGCAGCGTCCGAAATATCTCAAGGCTGTTGACCTCCATAAAACTTTCCCAATAAACGTCATATCCGTTTTATGTTTATTCGAGGATTCATACGCGTAAACCGCGCTAGTGTGCGGAAGCCTCTACATATATATATATATATATTTAATGAGATTTGTAAGCCATAGTCGGTTCATTCATTCGAGGAGATATGTGTGTACTCGTGCGCAACCGTGAATGCAATTATGCAGACGATAAAGATATCGACGAGTAGTCTCACCAGTCATCATTGCGCGAGTGCTCAGTGCGCTCATATACGAGTATATTACACGACGAACGTTGATTTTTCGTCACACACACAGACACACACACCCGACTCCCGCTTGTATTGCTGTTGCGTGATAAAAGAAATTCGTTTCCATTTTAAACCCCGCCGTGCGCTCGATCATTGAATATTTGGCGGATTTTTTTAGTACTGTACATTATACGTACGGAAACATCATTGTAAAATGAAAATGGAGCGAGATTAATGATCATTTATATTTTGCGGATAAACTTACATTCTTTTAGAAAATACATACAAAAAGATGGTAAAACGTGAAATAATGATGTGAGTTATGAGGCAATTATGTTATCAGTCAGCTACCGTAGCTTTTACGGTTCTTTCTCCATTTGGGTTTACCTCGTGTACTACATTCGTGTTCAGTCACATATTTTCATAATTATATGAGCAAAAAAATTATCGAGCCACTTGGGCTGTAAGAATAGCCAAATAATGATTTCCCAAAGCAACTTATTTCCCTCAATACAACTATTTGATTTTTTTACCTTCGAGGCTGAAACGCCAAAAAAATGCAAAGGGACGTAAGATGACTGGAATTATACTTTCCGCACATTGATTTATTCTTTTTTTTTGAGATCTTTTTATATCGAATCCTTTTTCAAGGAAGTGTTTTTCAAAATGCGACATATACGCATTCGTGATAACCAATTAACATTTCCAGAAAATCAGTGGTATTCAAATTGAAAAAAATTGTTCAAATTTTGATTAATGTTTTTTTTTTAAATCGAACTCCTTTCGAAGTCGAAATCGAAACTACTTGAATTTATACCTCCAAAAAAATTGGTCTTAGATCTTATAGTTCTGGAGTTAAAGTTTACTTTCGCAAACTACACTATGTTGCAAAAAACTGAATAGCTTTACGGAAGAAAGTCATTTTAAGAAATCGTTGAGATTCTTTGAGAGAAATTCTTAGCTCCCAAAAAATTAAACGCCAGTTTATGAGAGTAGCAGCATAGCGAGCAAACAATCATATTGAAGGTCATCTAGTGAGTAAAAAAAAGCAGTAGAGAATAGGAAAGAAGTTTTTTTTTTCAAATTCCCCTACGAACATTTCTTTGCGCCTTTTTCGCCCGAAATCCGTAAATTTTTGTCCTGATCGAAAATTCGTAAACTGTATCCGTATTATTCACTACTAGTGTGTGTGTGCGTATGTACAGGGTGAGGCACTAACTGTTGCCACCTTGAATATCTCTGTAATTATCGACGTCACAAAAAAATGTTTCAAACAAAAGTTGTACCGTACGAAAGGGGTCATCAAATGCGACCATTTTTTTTTATCTCAGTGGAGGCGCTGTCGCACAGTAAAGGTCACCTCCACTTTTTCAAATGGGACGGTACATTTTTTTTCAACTATCTTGTAGAGCATCGAAAACTGCATAAAAAACATTTAGGGGTCAAAGTCGTTCAAGGTCATTTAAGATCAAAAAGTGACATGAACTTTATTTTTATGTGAAATTACCTTTATTGACAGTAGATGTTCAAAGTGATTGCCATTGAAATCAATGCAGTATTGCAATCTCCGCATCACGAATTTCTTATCACTTCGGCACTTATCGCCGAGGTCTTGCCATTGTCTTGTATGTAAACAACGGCACCAAACCTACAATGTACACGGAACATTCTACATCGTCATAAATATTATCCTTACCACATCAGTCTCCACCAGGAATTAACTGGTTTCAATTGGTTTTCCAATTGAAAATTTGATTATTTGTAACGAAGTAATGAGCCAACAAACCTTTTATTTTCGTTCAGAATTTTTATTTGACGTGAGTTTGTAACATTAAAGCTTTGGCGTTTTACACTAGAAAATAACAGACATTTTTGTATAAATAAGAGATAAGTAATCACAGTTAAGTAAAGGGTGTCTCAAAATGACCTGACATTTTCATTTATTAATAAAACGTATTATTTATTGGAAAAGTACGAATATTTTTATTTTAATATAAGGTACAAACATGGAGGTTATCTGTGGACCACAATATCCGATAAATAGCCGTCTTGTCCTTGTTTGCGAACGTTCACTCTTTTGACGAAATTTTCAATAACTTTTTGGCATGAATGCGGACTAATTTCATTAATGATGCGTCCAATTGCTTCCTTGAGCTTCGGAATGGTCTGTGGATCATTGGCATCCACTTTTTCTTTTAGAAAATCCGAAAAAAAGAAGTCCAATGGCGTCAAATCGCACGATATTGGTGGCCAATTCACATCCTCGCGGCGCAAGATAACACGACCATCAAACTTCTTCTGCAATAACTGCATTGCTTCACATTGCATTTTCACAATTCCTATGCGTTGCTCGATCGTGTAATTCTCCATGATTAAACCTGAATACTTCCTGATGCCAGTTGTCAATGATTAGTACTTTATGTACGCAACAACAAAAAATGGCGCGCAATTTAAAATGTCCTTTACATGCATACATCGTACGATCTTAGAATTTTGCACTGGAAAAAACATTAAAGTACGGGTTGTGAATTTTTTTAAATTCTTGTACGCTTTCGTTTTGTGTCACAGAACACTGATTTACGGACAACTGAGAAAAAACAGATCCTGAAACGGACGCTGGGAAAGGAAATTACATTCGTTATAGGCGGGATTTGCCGGGGTCAGAGTAATATGACGTATAAATGATAAAAACGTATAAATGCGAAACGTATAAGCGAGGTTTCACTGTATATATTGGGTGAAGTAAAAAGTTCTGAGTGTTTTCCGCTAGATGTCTTGAATGAGCCATATCTCACGATATATACATCGTATCGGGTCATACTATACGGCGATTTAAAGCTGACATTACGCTTTGAAAAAAGTTCTTTGACAGTTTTGTGTTTGGTGAAGGCAGTTGTGTGTTACAGCGTTCCAAAATGGAGGTAAAAAAAGAGAAAATTCGATACATTCTTCAGTACCACTACGACCAAGGTGAAGAGGCGGAGCAGGCGGCCAAAAATTTTTTTACTGTTTATGGACCCAATACAGTATCGAATGCAACAGCAAAGCGGTGGTTCCAACGATTCCATTTTGGTAATATGGACATCGAAGATGAGGCACGCTCTGGTAGGCCAATCATCGAAAATGTCGATAAAATCATGGAAATCGTTGAGTCGGACCGGCATGTGAGCACTTATTCCATTGCCCGGGAACTGAAGATCAGCCAGAAAACCGTTTGGAACCATTTGCATAAGGCTGGTCTCAAGAAGAAGCTCTATGTATGGGTGCCACACGAATTGACGCAAAAGAACCTTTTGGACGGAATTGATGCCTGCGATTCTTTGCTGAAACATAACGAAATCGACCCATTTTTGAAGCGGATGGTGACTGGCGATGAAAAATGGGTCACATACGAGAACAACAGCCGAAAAAGATCGTGGTCTAATCGCGGTGAGCCGGCCCAAACTATCGCCAAGCCCGGATTAACGGCCAAGAAGGTTTTCCTTTGTGTTTGGTGGGATTGGAAGGGAATAATCCACTATGAGCTCCTCCCATCGGGCCGCACACGCAATTCGGACCTCTACTGTCAACAACTGACTAGATTGAAGCAGGCGATTGACCAGAAGCGGCCAGAATTGGCCAATAGGAAGGATGTTGTGTTCCATCAAGACAACGCCAGGCCGCACACATCTTTAACGACGCACCAGAAGCTCCAAGAGCTTGGATGGGAGGTTCTAACGCACCCGCCGTATAGTCCAGACCTGGCATCAAGTGATTATCACCTTTTCAAACATTTGCAATATTTTTTTGATGGTACAAAACTGGCCTCAAGAGAGGCTTGTGAAAATGACCTGGTCAAGTTCTTTACCAATAGGGACGAGGACTTCTTCAATCGCGGAATTATGAAATTGCCTTCAAAATGGACAAAACTCAACCAACAAAACGGCGCATATTTGATCTAAATCGGATAATCCTAACTATGTTAATTTCATCGTCGAAATAAAGCGAAAAAACGCTCAGAACTTTTTACTTCATCTAATATATATTCGACGTATACACGCCGAAATTGTGTCAAGTTCGGCGTGACTGGCGTCCGAGAGAAGAGGGTTTGGAGATTAGGTGATGGTTGTGCAGCTTTAAGAATGGGACATTTGTGCCAAACGGGAAACGAGAGAAGCGGGGCAAGCGCGCGCGCGCGCGAGAGAGAGAGAGAGAGAGAGAGAGAGAGGGAGACAAGAGGAAGAGGGGTAAATCTCTTAACACATGAATCGAGAGAAGACTCGAACCGTGTATATGAGAAAAGAATGAGAATGGCATCGAGAAGGGGTACTCAGTATATGCGTACACTTTGCACGAGACTTGGTGTCGTTTCGTTGACGGGGATTGTTGAAGCAAAGAAGGGGAGAGGAGAAGGTGACGAAGGAGATGGAAGTGGATGAAGAAGGTGAGGAAAATGGGAGGATGACAAGTCCGTTCGTATGAAGAGACTCTCTGATGTGTGACATCAACGAAAAGTCACATATCCGTATGAAGATATGGGTCATTCCTTCTAATTCAATCGTTACTAAAAATCTAACTAGTTGCGTTTAACATCATTGTGTTTTCAACGTTTGTGCTCTGCCAAAGAGAGACCTTGAAATGTTTCTCGTCCAATGATGTGAAGGGGATCAGGGAAAATTTTTAATTCGCGTTCCCTAATTATTTCTAGTAACCAATTGTTATAATCATTTATACGCGAGCCAATTTTTTAAATTTCGAATCCGCCTAGTCTCCTTAATCTTCGATTATGAAAGTTGCGATTATTCCGATTTACTATTTCGAAAAATTGCCAACAATTTAATTCCCAATAAAAATTTCTAATTCGTTGCTCAATGAAAGTTTTTTTTTATTTCGTTATTTCTGTTGTAATCCAATTTTCTTCTATCTCACGATCGTGAATCCCTAATGAGTATATGAAAAACCGTTCAAGCGTTCACCGTACTAAAGAAAATTAATTTTCGTTGCATTCCAACGATCAAACGTCAGCATTCTTCAATAATTTTGGCCCGATTTATCTTCTCAGACCAACTTACAATTTATGATTATTCAATATTTATGTCAGTTAAAATAGCTCAAAGCAATATTTGCCGGAGTGATATGGACCGTTCACAAACAAAAAAAAGTAGTTAATTCTGCATTCAGGGTGGTCCGGATCAAAATATTGTAGTTGGTGGTGGTGGTTTTCGGACTTTCTTTTATTAGGATACGATAACCCATGGATGTATGTACACATTCGTGTATATATATAAATATATGTACATGTATGTATGTAGGTATACACATGGGTTCTTCTCTCTCGGACGTTCACAGGGGACCTATATAACTGTACCGCGTGTCTGGGTCAGGGGGCGGTCCGCCACGTTATAGTATACACTCTGTATATCGTACAGGTGTATACCATTCCGACTCCGGCACGAGTTTTGCGCGTACACGCATCAACGTCGACGTATATCTCTCTCGTGATCGCTACGTTTGCATCGTCATCGTCGCGTACAAAATTTTTATCTCTCTCTCTCTCTCTTTTTCTTTCTCCCTCTTTCTCTTTCCCTTTTTCTCTCCTCTCTCTCTCTCTCTCTCTCTCTCTCTCTCTCTCTCTGTCTTTGTCGTGCGCTCTCTCTCTCTGTCTCTCTGTTTCTCTCTCTTTCAATGGGTATACTACTATAACGTCGGGATCCTCGTTTCTGTATCAGAAAATCGACAGACGCTCGGAGACAACGACGACGACGAGGACGACGTCTTCCAAAAGACATAACTGCGATCTTATTTTTTTTTTTGTTATAGATAACAAGAAAAGCCAAAACCTTTCGTAGAGTAACGAGAGTCAAAGAATCGTAGCGATTTTTTTCTTCGTATTTCACAAATTTTTGTTCGTTTTGTTCTTAATTGGAAGAAAAGGAGAATCAGCGTCAGACGTTTTTCAAGACGAGGTGATAACAAGAGCCGAGTGATTGCTGGTACATTTTGAAAAGTTCGGGACTTTGTGCCAGTGCGGCTACCACGTGACGGGATAAACTCGAGATCGAGAAACTTGAAAAAAAAAAGAAAAACTTTTTATTATTTATTGAAAGAAATAAGTTAAATATATATCTTGTGTATCCGAATTTACTGACCGTTTATCATCATCTTCATCATCATCATCACGTTCGTACCAGCTATTCAGATAGATCTGTTGTTTCGTGACTGCTGTAAAAACGGTCTGACCGATAACAACACGTTTCTACTCGGCCTTTACTACTCGTGCCGTGTGCCTACTCAGTGATTGTGCACCGACTCACATCAGACTGAAGTACGGGACGTCAACGCCGCGGTTGAATTGTCCTGGAGGGATCATTCCACTGGCTGGATAAGCACGAGGTAACTTGTCATTTGGATGTAATCTATTAACAATCGGTTGGTACTTCATGGATTACTCAACGATTAAACAATCGACTCATTGATCAGAAATAAATATAATCTCGTTGTGTTTTGTCTTTATCCGATTTAGTTGATCTATTCTTAACATTGTACTCAGAAGCTGGGATAAAAAAATAACTTCCGTCGACTTTACGAAACGGTCTTGTTATACGCACTATTCATTGTAAATTTAACTAATTCAATTAAAAATTTCCCCGAAAGGATTTATAATGTGTACCTCGGTAAACCATTAAAAAATTATGAAAAATATCATCATCGAATTTGTTATTATAAAACGAAAATATATATCACCACTATGTAGCAGACAGTTACAGTTACAAAATTCAAATGATTATTTTACAGTGTTCTGACCTCTCGATTTGGTTTACCCAAGCTTATTTCTAATTATTGGGAATCGTTTAAAGTTTCGTCTTCATTTTATGTCCTATCAATATGAGCTATTTGTTATTAACTTCGTACGATACCTATTTTTATTCTTTTTATTATACTATTTCTCGCTTTTATCCTCATCATCGACACAATCCATCGTTCTAATGACTCGTCCCGCCCTCGTCGTGCGTGTACACCTCGATATTACAATACTATTTTTTAAGTTTCATTCGTACGACAAGTAATGTAAATTTATTGTTGTCATTTTAATCCTTCGTGATCAGAATCGTGTGAAATTCGATTCAATAATTCGTCGAATTATCATCAACTGTTTGTAGCCTTGTTCATGACAGGCAATCGAACGAATGTCAGAATTGAGCGAACACTTCCAAAAATACTGACTATACCGCCATAGATAGTTCTCAATATAAATGCACAGAACAACGACGAAACAATGCGATCTAGTCGCGTATAAGTGGCAGCTGTCGACAGTGCAATATCTAGAGAACTCAGTATATTTACGTATCGTCAGCTGGGTAGCCGGCGTATTACTATTGTAAGCTGTGTGAGAGAGGCGGCGCGCATGCTGTGGTCTACGCTAGGTCAATCAACAAAGGTGCTAGGGGAGAGAGAGAGAGAGAGAGAGAGAGAGAGAGAGAGAGAGAGAGAGAGAGAGAGAGAGAGAGAGGAGAGAGAGAGGAGAGAGAGAGAGAGAGAGAGAGAGAGAGAGAGGAGAGAGAGAGAGAGAGGGAGAGAGAGAGAGAGAGAGAGAGAGAGAGAGTGAGAGAGAGAGAGAGAGAGAGGAGGAGAGAGAGAGAGAGAGAGAGAGAGAGAGAGAGAGAGAGAGAGAGAGGAGAGAGAGAGAGAGAGAGAGAGAGAGAGAGATAGACAAGAGCGGAAGAGAGAGAAAAAGAGAGATAGCCGAGAATACAAACTTATACAAACAAGACCGATCATTAATTCATATATTTTTTAAAATAAGAAAAACATTGAATTCCAAGGAAATTT